>CM051386.1:13465780-13774607 GCA_028015245.1 Cardamine occulta | reverse complement strand
TGCACGGATCAGCCTCTCAGATGCATAGAGAAGGATCGGTACAGCGAGATACATCCATGTCTATAAGATTGACATAAACACGAATTGTTATTAACCCGAAAAAGGAAAGAAAGAAAGAAAAACAGAACAATGAGGTTTAAAGAGCGTACCGTTTTCTGATACCAAATCTTTGTGAGGTAGAGCTTGATACCATGGACAATGAGAAGAGCATAAACAATGATGAACAAATGGTGAGAGTACCAAAAGGCATTAAAGCCAGTAAGCTTCTTGAGGAAATTAGGTAAGTTAAGCTTGTTACGACGAAACCAAGGCGTAGCGAGTGTAAAGGCTATAGCCATTAGCACAACCATTATAATACCAGTCCATCCTTCCACTCCTTTCACAAACCACCAATAGCTCTCTGGTTGCTCACCAAAGTATTTTATCATTGGCTCATAGGTCTCCTCATCCGCAGCAAGTAAACGAGGGAAATCACACGTTAAATGCGCAACCGCATGGAGCAAGACACCGACAACAATCCCACTTGCAATGACCTTATGGAAGTTGAGATTATCATCAAACGGAACGACAGTACCTAGCTTGGTTTTATTCCTAAGCCAAGTGATGGTATTGCGACAAACAGGTAGTAATATGAGAGCCATGTTGAATTTGAGAGTCTCTGCGCCTCCTTTAGCGACACAAACGCAATAACCCATCACGTCATAGGCGGCTTTGTTCTTGTACTGAATGAACTTGTAGGTGAAGAGGCCTCCGCAAATGCCAAGCCATAGCATCATGATCCATAGTCTCTGCCAGTTGTCAACTATGAAATATTTGATTTTCTCTGACCATCTCACCAAAGGATTGCTCTCTTTTGCTGGTTTTAGCTTCTGGCTTAGCATTTGGCTAAGTATTCTGCTGTCACCAATTCGCACCGATTGGTTCGGTGCTTGTAATAGGAGCATTTCCAAGTTTTCGATCTGTTTCAACAGCATCCATTTCATATCATTAACTATAGTAACAGAATACAACACTAATGTTCTAAAATTATACTTTGAACGCTTTACATATGTTTTCCCAATATTTAAAACCTAATGTGACATTCGGATGCCTAGTCGCTCAAGATTATTCTTTAGTTGGTCTCTTCATGTATATATATATATATATTACATTATTTAGTGTTTACTTATAAATATATCAAGTAGAAGCATACACTGATTAATTGGCCTTTTAAACACGCATCTTCGCTTGTCGAGTTTTGTTCGTTGATTTGGTCAAAAGCCAAGGTGAACCAATAAGTTAAAAACAAAAAAAGGTGGCCCAATAATTTTGACCGCTTTAGATTTTTATAACCTTGAATTTTCAGGTTGTTTAAGAGTATTTTAAGGGAGAGGGGTGAATTTACGATATATACCATTAGTGATTTAGTGGGTGAAGGTGGACCATACGTACCATGATATAACCAGCATTGTCTGGATCCAATTCTTCCATTATTAACGCTGCATATTCTTTGGCTTGCTTTTGAATATTCGAGAGCTTGTTTGCTGAAGCACTAAGATTTATAATCTGCAATTAATTAACAACAATAAAAAGTATTTAAACCTTAAACGAAATTAATAAATACTAGCTATAAGTTTATAACCATTATTGTCGTGTAACTCGTGTTCACATGCACTAAATGGATTTAGTGATGTTAAGAGTAATCGTCATCAGATAAAGTCAGTGGGATTTGCGCGTGGACAAAATTGTCAAGATAATCAACTAAGAATATATAAAAATAAAAAATGGAAAGAAAAAAAAGATATTTCCAAAACAAAACAAAATAGATAAAAAAAAGATAAATATTGAATGGTGCGTGGCTCACCTCAGCGACCTCTTCTTCTGTTACCCGTCCATCCTCATCTTTGTCCACCCTGACCAAACAGTGACGTCACTTATTAGTTACAAATCCACCATAACTCCACATGACTAAATATTTAGTTTTGTATTATTAATTATTGGTCCTTAAATCCTGATGACCGTTTGATTAAAATTAAATATTAAACGACGATAGCGTTTACGCGTAGATATATTTATGGGTTAGGTGAAGTTTAGAAAAAAAGCTTACATGTCAAAGAAAACTTGAAGTTTGGCATCGAAGCTTTCATCTGAGATCTGTTCCCAAAAGATCCTAAGCTGTTCCTTTGTGATTGCATCACCGGTAATGTTATTCCGGCGAGCCAATGCTCTAAAGAGCTGGTCGGCAAAGTCTTTTGATTCCTTGTTCATTCCTAGAGAAAAAAAAAACTCAAAATATGAAACTAACATATAAATAGAAATATATGATTAATCACATTGCTCAGTAAGAACTAATTAAATTACCTAAGCATTCCCAAAACTTGGAAGAGAGTAAGAGGCCGTTGTTGTCAGCGGAGAGTTTATCAAACCGTTGGTCCACGGCTGGCCACGCGGCGGTCTTGGTGGCGATAAACTTGAGACCTTTAAGGGCGTGGATGGCCGCGGAGCTCGTACGGTCGAAGCGCCGTATGGCAGGTGAAGGGCGTCTAGAGAACACGCGCCCGAGCTCACGCGAGGCGTTCTTGAGTCGTGAGGAAGTGCTACGGAAGAAAGAGAGGGAAGTAGAGTTGTTGAGACTGCTCTCAAGCGTCTTCTTGGTTAGAAGAGCCAGCTCTGGATCCTCAAGGTGGGCCCCACCTCCGGCCGCTTGTTGGACGCTGTGGACGGCCACGGAGTCGTCTCTGATGTCCAGCGTGATCTCCACGTACTCGTCGTCGTCATCACCGCGGCCACCGCTTAAGCTGTTGCTTCTCTTGGGGAGATCCGCGGCGAATCTTGCGTTTTTCTTGGACGCACGTTTAGGCCGGCCAAGTGGACCACTGAAGGCGCCACGGTCGCTAGCGATGCTTTCGTTATCGGAGTTGGTGTCTGAGTTAGCTCCTCGTAGAATCCCAAGTTCATGCTCCGTACTTGAATTGCCTCGTCTCATTTTCATCCAAATTCAAGAAACTTGATTTCGGCCAAGAAAACACACACACACACAGATCTTAGCAAATAAACAATACACGTGATGTTACTATTTTAATAGAGAGGGGAAAATCAAAGCAACCAAAAAGGTGTTTGATTTTTGTCTATGGAAGAAATTGGTTTTTTGTGTTAAATATTTATAGAGACAAAAGAAATGGCATGCTAATTGCAATTCATATGTGCTAAATCAGGGAAGGTAGTGCGAAACTATGGATGGACCTCCCCGGTCCGGTCAAAATATTTGCTGACCATTTATTTTGACTTTTTTTCATTTCATTCTTTTTTTGTTTGCATTTCTATTCATCCCCACCGAGTCGTTTATACATTTCAACACCAAACCGTTATTACTTTTTTTCTTCAGCGTTATTTATCTATATTTAACTACCGCGTGTCAAATTTCATGGAAAAAATGGACGACTGTAACAAATATTTATTAATGTTGTTATTATTTAATATATTTGGGTGACCAATTAATTTAGAAATAAAGTAGTTAATTTCTAATAAATTTATATTTTGATGAATGGTTGAGATTAATCATAAAGATACTCTAATAATAAATATGTTTTCTCTCCATTTATAAATATATATCTTTATACTATTATAAAAATATCAATAATAACGCAACACGTTAAAGATCTGTTTATAGGTAAAGGAGAAAAAAACATAATCTTCTAATTTAAAATTTTAAGAAAACCGTTCACGAAAAAATTTCTCCAACAATAAATGGATGTAATCCGATAAACTTCCTCATAGTTATATTATGTGATTAACCTAAATGTTTGGAGATCTTAGGGTTCATGTAAATTATGATTACAATGACTAATCAAGTTTTTAGTAGAACGGGAGAAGGTTTACTTAGGGATTATTCAAGTTTGTAATTAACCCTCTTTATATAGCAATCATACAAAATAAAGTAATATTTTGCCTGTAGGGATTAACTCTAGCGTCTATTCTTTTCCAAAAGTCAATCTATAATTCATTTTGGAACGCATATTCATGGAACGATTTAAATATGTTGCTTCCAACCTTTAACTCGTAATCTGTCTGTCTCCAAATATATAACTCACCTAGTATTATAGGCTGAGCATGTGAGATGTATCGTTTTTGAAATATCTTTTGTGTCTAAAAATAAAAGACTAATTAATATACAGCAATGCCTTAGGTTTAGTAATTTTAAGCATATAGTGATGAATGAGTTGATTTTATTTTTTACAAAAGAACATCGGATATCTTTAGAAAAGGAGAGCAAGCTTTATCAAATAAATATACAAAACGTACTACCTGATAAAAACAGATGTGAACAGTGAACGATAACATCTGCATGTCAATATTGGTTCTCTTTAATTTCTTTCGACATTTAGACTTGTTTAATGGTTAAAATGAATGCTACGAACTTTTGGGTTGGGATTAAGTAAGTTAGCTTTTGATCATGAAAATTCCATGTATATGGATTAATTTTGTTGACAAGGTCTGACCCAGGATAAAATGTTTGAGACTTTAACAAAAAAAAAAAAAAAAAAATGTTTGAGACATTATATATGGATGAGAACCTAGATGAACGCATGTCAACTAAGTGTAAGATGCATAAGATATTTGGTGAACAATTAACTATAAACGAGTAGACAAGTAAGATAGGGTAAACGCTCAAATATACCATGAGATCATGAGTCTTTAATTATGGATAACGATATACTTACGTACGTATAGAGCGGTTCCTAGGGATACGAAAACCTGAAGCAATATTAAAAAAAAAACATCTCAGTTCATATAACAATAACAACCATTAATTTTAAAACTTCATTTTTTATTTTCTGAATTCATATTTACTACCTCAAGATTTGCTTCATTGCTATGATATTCATTCGTATTTTTACCAATTCAATTAAATCTATTCCAATCTAAATTTCCAAACATTGCTCTGTTGGAGTTAATAAACTAGCCTATAACTTGAGTTTTTGATTTAAGAAAAAAAATAAAAACTTGAGTTTTTGTTTAATATGTATTCTTAGTCAGAAAAAAAAAAAAAATTCTAAAACTGGATGAAGCAAAATTATAATGAAACGTAATACTCACTAATTGAGTAATGCTTTCATTTTGTATTTTCGATGAAGAAGAGTTAAAGAGGTTGGATAAGAAATTGTAAAGTTCTAATGTTCACCTTTCTACTTTCTAATTAGTTACTTTTGAAAAAACTCTTATTTACTCTTTACAAAAACATGTTTTTCAACATATGAAGGATAGAAGGTTGACTCTAAGAAAAGTATTTGTGTTTTTGAAAATTGAAACAAAAAGTGGGTTTAATTATTACTATTATTTTTTGAAAATTTTAAAAGTGGGTTTATTAAAAGTTCCTTCGAAACATATAGGCATACGTAACAAAGCATGGGACATGAACATTAGAGACGAACATGATAATATATGAATCTGTCCGTTTGTTGTCTCATTTAATTTACTTACATTTCTATATAGATTTTGCATGTGAACCTGGAGGTGACCAGACGAGATGATTATTTGCTTAGGACGTGCAAAGAAATTTTTTAGTCGTTAGTAGAACTTTTGGAAGGTGAATCGTATTCTTATAGACGTATAAAGACGACTAGTTGATTCCATTCTTGTTCTTTGATCTTTTCAAACATGTTTAAACTCGGTGTTTTCTATAGAGTTTTATAATAAGTTATTCAACAAAAAATTGGCTATGAAGATACCGAATGGACTTAACACTTCGGCTATTTTATAGCTCAGTTAAGATGTTAGACTTTTTTTTTCCTTTGATTCAGAATTAGAAGCATTAATTTCGTCTTCTCTTGTTAATTGATCCACCTTCTCGATGCACATGAATGAGTTCGTTAGTATGATTATATTGCATGCATTTTAAATTCTAACGGTGAAGATAGGCCCCTAGGTGATACTAATTTCATCTTTCTAGAAACTACAATCAAACTATTTTAATTAATTTCATATTATTGACAGAGAAGATAATTTAAGACTATATTTAGCTTCCTTATTTTCTTAACAAACGTGGGACCAGACCACAGGTCCACAATACTTTGTTTTATATTTTTTTCAACAAATAAAAATCATATTAATTAGATAGTAATCTAGTTTTGATACATGGAAAGTATTAACCACGATTGGGGATGAACACAGCTAGAATAAAAGTACAAATTTGAAAGACCAACCTCATTGAAACATATTTACATGTGTAAAATAGCAATGCTGTAGTTTTGACACCAAACACTATTTAATGTCTTCACAGAGGTTTGCCACTTGAAAATATGATATTGTGCCTTGAAAATTTATAACATTTACTTGTTTTATAAATAAAAAAAAGTGTAGCATAAACCCAACACTATTTAATGTCACAGAGGTTTTCCACTTGAAAATATTTTATTATGCCTTGAAGATTTATAAGATTTACTTGGTTTTATAAATAAAAACAAGTTTAACATCTATTTATGATATCAATATGATTTATTTTCTCGTATAGAAGTACTTTTAATGAGGAGTTCATGACTCTGTATGATAGAAATATATAATTCTCGAAATAAAGATAGAACTAAGAGTATTCCTCAACAAAATAAAGCAGCAAATGAATAAACAATATACACAAACAGAGAAGATGTTTCTCCATGAACCGGTAAATCATTAGCTTGGACGCCGCCCTCAAGAAAAGTCAGTTTAAGGGTATCAAATAATTTACCAAATAAAAAGGAAAAGAGAAAGAAGAGATGAGATGACGACAAAACGTAAGATATAATTGAGCATACAGTACAAAATGGATGGTTTATGTTTTCTTTGTCCCTTTTAAAATAGAATCCGATGAGCGATGAAAAAAAGAGGATAAAAGATGAAAAAAATATATATATATATATAGAACCCGATGAAAAATATAGGTAGCTAAGAAGGTAGTCTAAAATTTCTTGTTCGTTTATCAGTAGAGTACGAATCTTTGACTTACTTCCACTGCTATACTATTAGCCTATTGCTACTATTGCTATGTAAATCAAAATTGTGGCTACAAGTTCAGGGAAAGTCGGCTTTTTCATATTTGCAAAATATTACTATATTTAATTTATATCTATATTTTTAAGAAGGCAAAAAATAGTTCAACTAACTATTAATTTGAATTTTAAACTTTTAATTCTAATTTTCTACGAAATCAAGCATATCGTTACTGTGCCGTTAAAAGGTGCTGACGTGGATGCCACATGTGACACGACGTAGATGACACATCAGATTTCTGCTGACGTGGCTGCCACGTGTTCATTTTTTTTAATGAATCTTCTTTATTTCTCTTAATTTTAAAAATTTATCAAGTTTTGTAGATTTACATACACATATATATATATACAAATAATAAATCTTTCGATATATTTTTTAAACTCTCACACTCTCTCTGTCAAATTTTATTAAAAAAAAAAATTCTTTTTCGTAATTGTATCCTAATAAAAAATTTTACCGTCCCCAAAATTTTTTTTTAAATCATACAATTATCATCACAGTGAAAAAGCCATAAAATCATGGCGATCTGGAAACCACATATGAACTTACGTCATTTATTTGATGTATGATCCTCTCATCTACAATTGTATGATATATATTTTATTTTTCATAGCTGTCAAGATATATATATATATTTGTATAGTCTCTCAACAGGAGTATAAACAAAATAAAAATAAAAAAACGATCAAAATTGAAGAGAAAGAGCGACGAAGGAGGTATAGAGAAGTCAACTTTCTCATATCTGTAAAATATTACTATGTTTAATTCATACCTACACTTTTAAGAAGGCAAAAAAATACATCAAATAACTATTAATTTGAATTTTAAACCTCCAATTCCAATTTTCTGTGAAATCAAGCATATCATTATTGTGCCATTAAAAGGTGCTGACGTGGATGTCACATGTGACATGACGTGGATGACACATCATATTTATGCTGACGTGGCTTCCACGTGTTCATTTTTTTATGAATCTTCTTTATTTCTCTTAATTTTAAAAATTTATCAAGTTTTGTAGATTTACACATATATATATATACAAATAATAAATATTTCGATATATTTTCTTAAACTCTCACACTCTCTCTGTCAAATTTCATTAAAAAATAAAATCCGTTCTCGTAATTGTATCCTCATAAAAAATTCCACCGTCCCCAAAACAACTTCTAAATAATACAATTATCATCACAGTGAAAAAAACCATAAAACCATGGCGATCTCAATACCACATCTAAACTTACGTTTTTTATTTGATATATGATCCTTTCATCTACAACTGTATGATATATATTTTATGTTTCATAGCTGTCAAGATATATATACATTTGTATAGTCTCTCCACAGGAGTACAAATAAAATAAAAATATAAAAATCGATCAAAATTGAAGAGAAAGAGCGACGAAAGAGGTATAAGAAAAATAAAATTATAGTTTCGTTGAGATAAATAAAATAATATATATATATATATATTTAAATCATAAAATGATGTTATTTTATTTTTTTTAATGAAATTTGATAGAGAGAGTATGGAGTTTTAGAAAATATATAGAATATATATATATATATATTATTTATATTAAATAATATGTATATATATAAATCCACATCTACAAAACTTGATAAAATTTTAAAATTAAGAGAAATAAAGAAGATAAAAAAAATGAACATATGGCAGCCACGTCAGCAAAAATATGATGTGTCATCCACGTCGTGTCACATGTGGCATCCACGTCAGCAGCTTTTAACGGCATAGTAATGATATGCTTGATTTCACAGAAAAATTAGAATTGGAGGTTTAAAATTCAAATTAATAGTTAGTTGAAGTATTTTGTTGCCTTTTTAAAATATATGTATGAATTCAATGTAGCAATATTGTACATGTATGAAAAAGCCGACTTCCCACAAGTTCACACAATAAACTGATCCTAACCACTTCAAATCCTAACAATTTTAATGAAAAAGCATTTAATTACCAGCTAATCTATTTTAAAACTCTCAACTAATTATTAATGAAAAAACTTAAGTAAGATATTTCAATGAAAAAGCATTTAATTACTAGCTAATTCATTTTAAAACTCTCAACTAATTATTAATGAAAAAACTTAAGTAAGATATTTCAATGAAAAAGCATTTAATTACTAGCTAATTCATTTTAAAACTCTCAACTAATTATTAATGAAAAAAAACCTTAAGTAAGATATTTTAATAAAAAATCTTCTCAAGTACTAGTCAAATCATTTTAAAATCTTCTAATAAATTATTAATGAACCCCCTCCTCCTCTCTCTCTCTCTTCAAATAAGAGATTTTAGTGGAAAAAATATCTTTCCTTTATAATTCCAGCAAAAATATATGTTGTTTAATCAATATTGCATGTTATTGCTTGCTAAAAACCACATTTGTATTTTTTTTAGATTTAAAATAATCCGGTTTTGTTTTAAAAAACAAGAATTTTCAAAAATCTCTAATGTCAATTTAAAAACCTCAACATCGTGTACAATATAAACATTCATTCACCTTCGTGATTTTTATTTATTTTATACACGTTTAATTCCTAAAATTATATATAATTTTGTCAATTTTCAACGTTTTACGTACCTAGGATGCAACATCTTAGTTATATTGATTGATTGTTTCAGATTTTGAATTGATTACATCATGTTTCTGATGTTATTTAAAAAAAACCGCATTCTTTTATGTCTAATATATATATATATATTGTTTTATTTTATCAACAAATCAAAATGGAAAAATATTGATTTGATGAAAATCGATATTTGAGGGGTTTCTTTGTTTAATATGACGGGGCTTTTGTTAATGAATTTTTATCTGAGGGGTTTTTCATTAATAATTTAAAAATATATCAGTCAATACTTAAAGGTTTTTTTTTTATCAACTGTTGATGGTTTTCAAATGGATTGACTGATACATGGAAATTTGTTTCACTAAAATTCTTTTATAATCTTATCTAATATAGTAATGTTCCTCTAAACTCAATAGTGATAAATGTGTTATATTATTTAAAATTTTATAGAAAATTATTATTAATAAAATAATTAGATTACAAAAAAAAACAGAATAATAAACTAAAAATACTAAAACAATTAAGAAAAACGTAAAAATGCAACAATAAAACAACATTAAAAAAAAAAAACTATGAAAATTTGAATAATATGTGATATGAAATACCAAAAAGTTACTGACAAATGTGTTATATTATTTAAATGTTTTATAGGGAAATATTATTAATAAAATAGTTTGATTACAATGAAAAATAGACTAATAAAAATAAAATCATAAATTAAAGAATACAAAAACAATTAACAAAAATTGACAAAATAAAACAATAAAAATAACATTAAAAACACTATGAAATTTCGAATAATGTGTGATTAGAAATACCAAAGTTAGTGATAAATGTGTTATAATATTTAAATGTTTAAAGGAAAATATTATTAATAAATAGTTAGATTACAAAGAAAAATAAACTAATAAAAATAAAAAAATAAAAATTAAAGTATAATAAAAATTAACAAAAAGCAACAATTAAAAAATATTTAAAAATAATATATTATAGTTTAATTATACAATATATATATATATATCTAGAAAGTGTAATATATATCCAAAAATATTAATTTTATTTAGACTTGATATAACTCAATTCCAAAATTACAACTATAAAGTCGAAAATGTCAATTATTTTTAGAAACAAAATATCTAAAATAACTGAAATTATTTAGTTATATTTGTTAAAATTTCACTAAACTTTAATCAAATTTAAATAGTTGGTTTTAGTTTTTAACGATATTTTGAGTATCTGAATTTGTTCTAAATTCGGATGGAACCGAACCAAACATGAACCAAAATTTATAAATAAATGAATGTGTCTTAGACATCTGAACCCGAAAATCTAAAAAAATTGAAAGATCCGAAGTGAACCCAAACAGGTGTCCGAACGCTCATGTTAGTTAGTTTATTATAACGGAAGAATTAATTAATATATGTGTTTTTTTATTTGCTGAATCTAGCAGAATTTAAATAAATAACAAATGGCAATGACAGAATTATTGATCTGGTGGAATCTAGCTGAATGTTTTTAAGAGGTTACCATTTAGGGCCAAATATTTCATTTGTGAACATTCAATAAACAGTCATTCGTGATATTATATAAACTTGAATTATACATCCGCACATTTCACGGAATTTTACCTGTAAATTACTAACGATTAATATATAATATATATAATTATTTGAATTTTAAAAGATAGATCAATACAAACACAAATTTATTTTACCAAGCGATATCAAAATATATCTTGTCGAGGATAATTGTTTTTTGGAAAAGCAACAATTTTTAAAGAATAAGAGAATTTATCGGTGAAAACTGTCTATCCATCAAATGAAGTGCACCGTGCCTCAGAATGTCCATATCCGACTATCTCATCTCACCTACTAGTTTATGTTGGTTTTAAACCTGATTACTCGGTTTACTAATTAATGCCATGTATTTTTCTAAATACTCATTCATTGTGTATTTTTTCACACAATAAATGAGTTAAAAAATTTGCTGTAGTCACATGTGCACACATATTGCCTACCTTACGTCACTTGTTCTTCCAACACTTTTTCGCTACTATTTACTTCATCATCTTCTAAGATGCATTATTTCATTTTCCTACATCTTCTCGCATTCACATTCCCTTCGCTAAATGAATAGGACTAGACATTAATTTTCAATGCATATTAGAATTATATCCTTGTTTTCATCTTTCTATACTTTAATTTTTACTAAGCAGTTGCATGATCTTTTATTGCTGACTTGAGCATTAAAAAAATTTAGGAGAGATACCAAGTTATAGGACTAGACATTGATTTTCAACTCATATTAGAATTATATCCTCGTTTTCATCTTTTTAAACTCTAATTTTTACTGAGCAGTTGCATGATCTTTTATTGCTGACTTGAGCATTAAAAATTTGATTAGCCCAATAACCCTAGCCACCACTTGTATGGTTACTTTACCTCCTTTTTTTCTGCTCACATTCTTCTTCCTTTTTGGTTTTCAATTGCAACTATAACATCTACTCTTTAGGTAAAATTATTAGATTGTTACATTAATTGACAAAAAAATTATACTAATCAATTTTAATTTGAACATATTGAAAACAATGATTCTCTTTGCTACAAAAAGGATACCACAAAATAAAACAGTTCTTAGACATAAATATAACTCTTTGCGTAATCGTATTGGTGATTTTTTAGTGATTGGCTAATTTGTTTAATTGAAAAACATGTATTTGATACTTTTATAAATTCAACAATTAAAAGGTTTTTAGAATATGAGTGAGCATATGTAGGGTACATCTTTAAAAAATCTGATGATTATTTGTGATAGATAATTTTTCATTATTTTTAATAAAAATTTTATATTTTGAAAAAAATATTACGACACTATAACTTTATATTTTGGCTCCGCCACTGTGATTAACTTTGGTTTAATTTTATATCAAAAATTAGGATCATTCTAATTAGCTCATTTCTAGAGAATTACTCTAACAATCTTTTTTAGACATTCTAGTATAGTAGCACATAGTTCTATGCCCGAAAGAAAACTATCCCTGACCTATACTTAAAAGACAAGATGGAACCACTTGCCCACTATTAGTGATTTAGATTATAGTTTTCTGTCTAATATATATCGTTAGTGATCTACACAAATCCTGTGAACCTTCCACTAATTAATAAATCCATACGTCGAACGCAGCTAAACCTTCCACTAACTAAATCGCTAAAACCACACATGTGCAAATGAGTACTTTGTTTGAATGATTTATTATTTTTGACTTCCACACCAACATGTGTTTTAGTTTTGACGAGACTTACTTCTATTGCCATGAAGGTCAATTGTTTTATACGTAGAGTGGTTGACATGATATGCCGTACGTATTTAAACCTAGCCGTGTTTTGTGGACTCTGGGAAACTATTCGATATCTGAAATTCAGTCCTTCAATGTTTGCAATGTTTGGTTAATTTTTATTATTTATTATTTATTTTTTTGAGGAAAACAACAAAATGAAATAGGAAAATTTTCTATTAGAAAAAACTACCCATATTTTAGAAAACCAAAATTGATTAAAAATACAATGAGCTTTTAGGATTTTCTATCTAAAAACAGCAACTATCATAAATGTATTTTTTGACATTTTAACAAATTAAAACTATTTAAAATATACGAATATGATCATATTCAATATACAATTATTCTAATAAAGATTTTATTAGATTTGGATACCGACTAAATTAGATTTTTAGATTGGTAAATCACAATAGAAATGGGAAATGATATCCTTTTTAAAACAGAAAAATAATACTTTTATAATGAAAATTATTTTAGAACGGAGAAACTATGAAGAAGATATTTAACTAATATAGAATGATAAAAAGATCAAACTTAAATGGAAAAGAACTGTACGTAGTTGGTAGGGTCAATGCAAAGTGGATTTTAATATTATTGTTTTCAATGACAATGACTTTGGCCGTCTCTTCTCTTTCAAATATTGATGCATTTAACTTCTAGAAGCTTTTTCGTTTTATCTACTTTTTTTCTTTGTTAATCTTCCAAAACTAATAACTAATGAAACCGGTTTCTTTTTTGTCAACTAACGAAAAATATTATTTTTTCAAGAGCTCTTTTATACATATGCCGTATACACAATTGTGTATATATGTATGTATTTTCTATGACGTATGCATATGTATGAGTCTATTAATGTAGTTTAATTTTTATGATAATTCGGAGGTTTCTCTGGACCTTAGGCCCAGATTAATCCTTCTTAGGCCCAGCTTCTTTTTTGCAAAGCTTCGCTGTGAGTTGGATTCGAACCTGGGTCTCAAGGCAGACACATACTCAACCTCAAGCCATTGGGATACCACCACTTGGTTGTCTATTAATATAGTTACGAGTATGTTATTGGTAATTACCATCCATTGCGGTTAAGAGCTTAACCGGTTCGAAGATCGCACTAACTAATCAAACGGTTCAACTAGACGGTAATAAGAATTTTAAAATGTACATCAGTACGTCACTCAAGGAACCGGTTCAATCTCTTTGCCTTAGTTTAATCATACGTGGGGATATTGCAGTCAGTAAAAATACCCAGCTTCATAAGAAATCATGATATCCGAACATTGTAAAAAATTTCGACAAAATTGTGGTTTCATGATTTTGCAGAAAAACACAACTAAGAGAGTTTAAGGTTTAGCTTCATTTTACAAATTTGACAAAAATATAATTATGAAATTTTACGGTTTAGAAAAAAAAAATACTTTTACATTTTTTGCATTTTGGCGGCAGAACTCATTTCACGATTATTTCCCCTAAAGCGCAATTTCATATTTTTGAAAAAACACAATTCTAAGATTTTTCGGTTTTAATCTAAAAACTTTATTACGCGATTTTACATATTTGGCAGAAAAATAATATTATGTGATCTTGTAGTTTTGGTGGAAAATATTATTCGAGTTTTAAATATTTTTTAAAAAATATTATTATGAAACAATATTTGTGTTGGCATATGAGATTTTAAAAATAATTTAGTGGGTACCTAGAATTAATAGTGTAAACCCATGTTAAAACCTATCAGTCTGAATATCCGTCGGTTTTATGATCTCACCGATGCATGACAGAGATTTTGAAAAAGAGATAGATATTCATCATTGATATTCTCCTTTAATGTATTCATCATTGATATTCTCCTTTAATGTATTCATCATTGACATTCTCTTTTAACGTCTATTGAAACGACCTGTCCCAAAAACCACTAAAATCGGAACCAGTTCAATAAATGTAAACCACACAAAACCGGTATTTTAAAATTTCTAACAACTTAACCAATTAATCCATTTATTCCAACAAAACAATGAAAAAATGTTCTAACAATCTAGCGGAAGCAATTCAGCAATAAGCACTAATTTGAATAACAAATATCCAATATGAATAAAATAAATGAAAACTATCTAACAATTTGACCTTATGTTTGAAATCTACTTTTTATTTAACACACTCTTTTTAATCTCATCTTTCAATACAATTATTTATGGTTAGATACTCTTAAATTGAATGACTTTATTACTGTATAGATCAAAACCAATATTAAAACCATCTAAGGTTATTGCAAAATAATAACCTTTATCAGAAAATCATTCCCGATCATTGTTAGTGTATATACCGTTTTATAAAATCCGAATCTTTTATGCAGTTTTGGAAATCTTATCAAAATTATGATTTCTGTTAATTTAGTTGGACAATATATTACCAAATTTGGTAGTTTTCCATACTGTAAGATATGTTTTTTTGTAGAATACAAAATAATAACTATATCGTTAAAGATATTTATATACATCAAATCAAATCAATCGAATATTACAACCAAATCTTTAATATCTATGCCTATTTTAAAATGTCAATATATAAACATTGGTTCTCTTTTTCATTAGAGTAACTTTCATCAATAATTATTTTAATTAAAAATTTGTGGGACGAAAAATGTTTTGGGTTTCCAAGCTGTTGCAAGATGATACTAGCTGACAATACTATAAGATCTATAAAGTATCATACGTTAAATTTCCTTTACATGTTTTCTACCTTTTTTAATTTAAAATCCTAATAATTTTGTTTTGTAAATTGTTAAGGGTCGCACAATCGAAGCCAGTGTTTCTCCATCAAACCCTATCAAAAGCGTGTATGTATGCTAGAAGATGTTGACTGGATCTTCCTTTATAGTTTTGATGTAGTTCGTCATAGAGAAGCAATCAGAAACACATACCATATTTATGAAAATTTTTTTAGCTACTGCACATGGTTTCATCATCTCTACATGTGTTTGATAGTAGGTTCTTTAAGTTTAAGGATTCTTATGCTGACCTACTTGAAGGCCGTGTTCGTTGACAATTTCCTATTGGTAATTATGAAAGATTTTAATGATATTTATTTATTATATTTTATATACCTAATTTTTATAAATACAAATATCTATGGTATTATTAAGAAGCTTTCAAAGCCTTGAAAAATCCCATATGTCTATAGAAATGATGAGCAAGATTTCAAATATATAGCAGTTACATTTACAATGGTAGATCATGAGTAAGTTTGGTAATTTATGTAATCATTTTAACTATTACTAAATGATATATTTTTATCTTAACACAATATACCTATAAAACATTTTTCAATGGAAACTTTATCAAGTGTTGTGCAGTAGGATCAAGTTGTATTGATTTTATGTTTAAGTGGAACGGATGTGTTTATGATTTTGATTATATCCGTGATAATGTCTTATGTGTCTTGCAATTTTGGACAATTTGTCAATTTAGAGGTAATATTGAAGTTAAAATCTTAATAATACAACATTGTGTATTATGAAAAAATATGTTTAACCTAATATAAGGTACTGATAATGTAGATGAAATTACTCTGATTAATGGAATAAGATGTTCTAAGGTTTTTTTAAACCCTACATTTCTAGAGCTTTATGACACTAAATATGTGTAACTACGGGTTCCTAATATTTTTTTTTTACTTTCGTATTTGACCAAGACATCCAATTCCACTAATCACATCTTTCATTGTTTCTATTTACGACAGGTTTAAATTCAATCAAGTCTTTTACAAAATTTTTTAAATGAACACATATCTGAATGATGGCTCATTACTAAAGTGGAGATTCATCTCCAACAATATATATTTCATCTTCTTTGGATATTATCAACTTACTGTGTTGATGTGAGATTCTTTAATCCTCCCCCTCAAGATAATAACATATCTAATCACCCATTTTGAGTCAAGTATTAGGCATCAAATCCTTTTTATGTGAGACTCGTAATACTTCTTCTCAAGATGATGGTTTTCGTATCCATTCATCTTGGACCGATTTTTACTTTTAGATCGGTTTTATTTAGGGGATTGAGCTTGTTTAAACAAAATAGTGATTTGACCAAAGGCCATATGATTCATTAGGCATAGCCAACTAGAATCAAGGAGGAGGCATAACCTTCCACTCCATAAGTAATATATAAATATATATAAATTTAAATGAATTTTTTTTTTTAAAATTACCTTTTGTGGATGAATGTGAGGGCATACAATACTTGAAATGATTTATGTCATAAAACATAAATCTGAATGATCTTTAATATCATTGTTTGATTGGAATGGCATAACCGGTTATACTATGCTTTAAGCACTTAATAAATATGATTTTTGCCATCTTATATGTGCATGATATAATCATATACATGCATGTCTCCATTGTGGTCGTATATTCGATATCACATTTACTCAATTCTTTTTTCAGCTATTTTGTTAAGGACTAAGCAATGCCATTTTGAACATGAGGAAATGGATGTTCAACATCGATTCCTATTGACATACAATTGTCTTTAAAAGGCTTGTCCTATGAAATGAATTCACCAATATTATCAAGCCTAACTCTTGGCACAATCAGAGAATTGTTCTCTCAACCTGATTATTTGAACAATGAATATTTCGAAAGCCGTATTTTGTGTTGTCTAAAGACATACACATGTGATCATCGACTAGATGTGCCAATCAATACCATAAATAGCTCGCATAAAAGATAAATATATCCACATATATCATCATGTATTCTCTTTAAGAATACTAGCGAGTCATACCCAATTATTAGCTGGTTATAGCCGAATTATGAGTTTTCTTTAAGTGCATGCATCACATGAAAACTCATCAGATTAAAGACTCTTATGGTTTTCTAATGAATGGCTATTAGCATTTTGCATAATTTTTTGCATCATAGCGGAACCAAGATGTCCAAGTCTTTGATTCAAAATTTCAAATGTACAAGTAAACTTAGAGTTTACTGTAATATATGATGCGATCATATATATATATATATTTGTGCAGTATAATGCAGAGGATAAAATAAAAAATTTTCCATTATATGTTTCCTCTTCGATGTGATGTCAAGATATATAATGACATTCTTATTTATAGTCTCTATATGATTATCAATACGATAAAATATCTTTGAAACTTCAACAAGTTTCTTCAAGACTTTTGGAGAACATAAGGCATGATCGATCATGAAATTTATGCCTTTGGAAGTCGAGAAACTAGCTCATCTATACCTTATACTTACTTTTGCACTGTCTAATAATATAATGAAATGTGAGTCATGAATTCTCAATATGAGATTTTTTTATTTATTTTAAAGATATATTTAATGTCTTAAAACTTGATATAACAAATATATTTATTACTTCAATTAAATTAAATATTTAAATAAATAAATTCATAAAAATAATTTAAGAGTCATAGCTTTCTATATAAGAATTTAGGAGGCATAGTCATCCATGTAAGAATTCAATAAGCTTAGATTTCAGATATTTACAGAGACATAATTTTCCATTTGATGGAAGAGGAGACAAAGTCTACCATATATAAAGATCAATTTGAAAATAATACATAGCCTTTTTATTTTATCGTAAAGGAGTCAGAGCATACCGTATATTACGACCAATTCGGATAAGGTGTAGTCTCACAATGTCTATAATATTTATGTTTTATAAACATAAATTTACTAATCAATACAATAAAATATGATCTTAAGCGGTAACAACATTGTTGGATCGAAAGCTTACTCGTGCTCAAAGATTTGATCGGATAAAAATTTGCTTGGATCTACTTGAATCAAGAGCTTATTTGTGCTGATAAGATGTTATAAACTCTAATGTAAAATTTTTATATAAATATATATGTGTGTATATGGGTGTGTATATATGTATGATTTAAGTACACAAAAAAATAAAAATAGAGAAGAAGAAGTCGTAGGGGTAGAGATGGAGAGTGAAAACTCTTCTGCTTATTACCATCACTAAAAAAATGCATTCTATTACTTTACAAAATCATCACATATTTATAGTAAAAAGGAGAGAAAGAGAGAAAAACATGTGTTATATATGGTGATGAGGCTAACAACTTTAAGAGAGATTAGGACAAGTGGCTATGAAGATGGAGAATTGGACAAGTGCTCCATGAAATAGCAAGTGACAAAGAATCACACTTTTCACATGTTTTTTAACAACAATTGATTTTTATTACCATGAAGTTTTAGTTATACAATGAATTTAAAAATCAAGAAAATTTTAATATTATTTTATTAAAATTTTACAATATGACCTCGCTTTGACATAGCATAAAACCTAATTAAAATACATCAAATCATTACCAATTGAAAAAACTGCTAATCTTATACCGCGGTGTCATTTTTTATTCTCTTTTACTTTTACTTTTTATTTTTATTTTTATTGACCGTTCTTATTGACTTTATCCACAGTGTTCTGTTACCCCTTAAACTTCTTACCACGACCACTCATGGTGTTACAAAAATTGCGTATTATTGTGAATATAATCGATTTGGTTGAGAAGATTATAAAGATATAAGATAAGAATGTAAAATATTGCTAGATTCGATTTACAAAAGTAGAATAGATAAAACTCTACATGTGAATAGTGAGATGACTTTTGTTTGTTTCTGACAAAAACATTTTTTCGGTTTAGATATTGTTCACCTCTTTCTTCTTTATTTTCCAATTCCAATTAAATGAAGCTGTAAACAAAAACAACATCTTGAATCTCAGCAAAAAACTTTTAACTAAAAAAAGCCGTAAGATAACCAAAGTCAAACTTACAAGATTGTTAATAGGCTTCTTCCAATAGAATCCATGAATGATTAGAAAAACAACATTGCAGGCAATGAGAACATAGATCGGTAAGGCGTGTATTCCCATCAATTCTAATACAAGACTTGCTCGTTTGTATCCATAAACATCAACCTATGGAGATAAAGAAAGATTTATATTTTAACATTGTGATGCTTCCTAGTTTCGCGGTATTATGTAACAAGAATTTTAAGATACTAGCAAACCAAACCATAAGGTATATCGTGGATAATAGAAATCCAGAAGCGCCTGCGGTAACACACATGTAACTCAATGTGTATAGAGGCTTATTTAAATGCATTCCTGCAAATAAAATAATGATCTATGATTACGCTGTACAGATTAAAAATTATGATTCTACTTAACAATATGATGTGTTATTTTGATATTTATTAGAGATAACTTCGGGATCCATCAAAGGCCGGTTATGAAGTGAATCCCGTGAAACCCGAAGAAGAATATTCTCTAGATCTCTAGACTACTTCTTGTTCATGTATATTTCCATTATGTGTTAGATAAGGATTAGGAAGATTTACATTATTTGGTGTTAGCAATATGTTAGTGCTAATCACTATATATATATATATGTCTTATGGTCTTGTATCAATGAACAATTCAATAAACTATTATATTCTATAATATTTATCAATATTGCAATGAACTAGGATCAAGAAGTATGCACAGAGGAGTTATAAGAGTCAAAGGACAATACCAAAGAGGTCTAGTGCGAGACCTAACATCAGAAGACAAAAAGAACGTAAAATCCATTGATTCAAACGCTTTTTATGGTCCTGTAAGAAGTCAATAACAGAGCAACAATGGTAAATTTCTGTTAAGATAAGAACACATGCTATGAAACTGCTACACTTATTCCAATTGAGAATTCACCAAAACCAGAGAGACTAGATTAAAGAGAGATTCGTTATCTTGACTAATCACTCTCTAACCAACACACAACAGCTCTAGTTTGTGCTTTTATAAAGGAAACATATAGCTAAAAGTTGAGTAACTGAACTTCTTCAAAGCTTAGAAGTTTCGGAGAATAATAATATATTTACCTTGAAGTGGATGATAATATGGCCGTAGTGCAGACCAACTAGGCATGTAACAATGGCCATTAATGAACTGCAATAAAAAAACTTGCAAGTTACTTTGTGAACAATGCAATGATGAAGCAAAATAGATACTATTAAGAAGTGTAGAAGCAGAGACCTTAGGAGGCCTTCGGGGTCAAAAGGCGCTTGACACCAAGAAGGAGAATCTAAAGGTAATGGCCCATTGTATGGAGAATTTATACTGCATTGCTGAGAAGATATATATAAGAGATCAAATAAAATGAACATAGAACAAATATTGATTAAATAAACAAGACATGGATTAAAATCTAGAACCTTGGTTCGCGCATAAACGGGTTTTTTGTACAAATGATGGATTCCTAGAAACATACGGTCAAGCATTCCAACAGCATTGCATCCTGGTCCAGTGTTTCCTCGTACCCCGCATTTCACTTTCAGATTCTAAAACACTTTTAATTAAATCATCGGTACTAGGTACATAAATATGTAAAGAAGGTTATTTAGAAGGAAGAAAAAAAATATCTAACCAAGAATGTTGTCAATGTTGATCTTTGATCTTCTGTTGAAATCTGATATTCCCAGTCCGGTACATATAAACCGTATAACAAGGACAAATATATTGTTGTAGTAACAAATGCCACAACCCTAATCAAATATAAAGATGAGATCAAGAAAGTGCATAATTAATTATCTTTATTCAAACACAAGATTTAAGATATGTACCAGTGAAATCTGTATTTCTTGATCATAGATAGCTCTGAGCTAACATTATCGTTTCCCTTTAACCAAATCTCACACAATGCCGCAACTAAATATGCTATCGCTATTCTCTGAAACCAAAACCAAAAATAAGGCTACTAATTTACAATGAAGTTGTACGAATTTAGAGAGTTATATATACCTGCAATATGCCCATGAATCTAATTTTTTCTACATCTATTCCATAAGTTAAGTTATTAAGACCATGGATGAATCCTCCTGAAAAGTTAAAAAAATCATTAATATATATATCACTATAATCAATACTTTTGAGTTTAGGACATAATTTAAAACCAAACCTTGAAGAAAAACACCAAGTAATAGAAGTTTTAATGATCTACTAAAAGCTTTCCTTGTTGCAGCAAATCTACATGACAAGTTCTATAACCAAAAAAACATAGAGTGAGTCAATTTTTTAATCACAAAACTTAATAAAAAGATTAATATTTCATACCTTATAAGCAAAAGCAAGAGAGACACCAACGATAAATAAGAAAAAAGGCATAACAAAATCCGCAATTTTTAAACCATTCCAAGGTGAATGATTAATAGCTGTAACAATCCCTCCAACATCATCCACTAGTATCATTAACTGTTTAAATCACTCACAATAAAAATATTAATTATAGCGTTAATTATGTTATTTTTGTGTTGTAATAGAAAAAGGAACTTACGGCAACGGTAAGGCCACGGAAGACATCGAGAGAAACTAATCGGTCTTTATCGGGAGGAAGAGACGAACGAGAAATCTCAAGAGCAGACTCAATATCTTTCTTCTCTCGCCATTGATGATCATCCGAGCGTTTGATTGGTTCGTACATTGTCAATTTCGTTCGCATCACAAACGAATTTTCATCCACTGTTGCGTCTATATATATATTTGGATAACTTGTTGTTTATATCGAAATAAGAGAGTTAAAAAAAAAAAACAACAACAGAAGAGAAGTGTGTACTTTTATGCCTTAACGAGAACAGTTGAGGAGCCACTTGAGTGCACATGGCAGCATTGGGATTGGACCTTCTCCTTTTTTTAGTCAGTTGAGAACTTGATTCGCTCTTTGTAAGAGCACTTTTATCGGTAGAATAGATTGAAAGTTTCTCAAAAATAAAAATAATAATATTTTATTTGTATTAATAATATTTTAGTTTATTTTTAATAGGTTAACCATTTACTATATGACATGTGTCACTTTAAGTTAAGAAACGTTTCTCAATAAAGAAACATCTCTGCTTCTCTCACTTTCTTTTTCTTCTTTTTATTAATATTGTAATTAAATGTATCTACTTAAGATACACTGTTGAAGCTGCTCTAACATTCTCGACCATAATGGGCCTGAAAATATGAGAAAGCCCAAGTTTAGGGTCCATAAACAGAGTCAGAGCCAATGGCGTAACAAGCTATGCGATGGCGGAATCTTCAATCTAGATTGTGCTGAACTGCTGATTACATGGCCCACCGGTTAACTCACATGTCATAAGCAATAAGGGCCAATTTTAACGTGAACAAATATATGCCTTTCATACATGAATTACTGTGCATTTTTAACTTTAATTTAGTAAATTTTTAAAAAATCTACATGAATTTTAATAGATACGTCAAAATCAATTTTGACCAAAACTGTGTTACTCAAACCGATGAGTCAGATGCTACGTGACATATTTCTGCTAACTTCGTAGATTTGTTTTGAAATTTTATGCAATATTTTGAGTTTAAAATTTTGTTGACATTTAAAATGGATAAACGAAAACACTATTTTCAGTTGAGCTACTTTATCGATTTTTATCATTTTTGTAGCCGCAACAACCATTGGGCTCCAACCATTAAACAATACATTTTCTAATAATTACAAATCTGACCTCTAAATTCAAAAATAGTAATTTTAAAAATTATAATTGTTTAAGATTGTACATTATAATGGTCGGAACACTACAGTTGTTATGACTACAAAAATAATAATAAAAAACTGATTAAGTGGCTCAACTGACAATGATGTTTCCATTGCTCCATTTAAGTGTCAAAAATATTTTGGACTCAGAACATTGCATAACATTTCAAAATGATTTTTTTTTTTGAAAAATATATATGGCATCTGACTCAGCAAAAAATATGAAACATGACATATGACTCATCAGAAATATACCACGTGGCATCTGACTAATCGATGTGACTAATACAGTTTCAGTCAAAGTTTATTTTGACACATATAATAAAGTTCATGTAGATTTTTGAAGTTGAAAACGCACTATATCTTAATTAGTATATGAAAAGATACCATAAAAATTGTTCACATTGAAATTGGCCTTTTTTTCCAAAGCAACAAGTTATAGTTCACCACAATATAAAAGTCAAGGGCAAATTACCCATTCGGCTTCTATAGATTAAGGTGACAATCCTCACTTAGTGATACATTAGATTCTGACCTGCACGTACGTGCGAAAAAATGTTTATACAATTTGTTTTCATATATTTTTAAAATATACAAAAGTTAAGTAGTTAATTTCAATTTGCAAATTCTCACTAATTTAGAAAAAAACATCGTATATTTCAAAAATTATTGTTTTTTTGAAAACTTTTAGAGTACTTCTGAAAAGTGATTAAAATTTGGATAATTTTTTTTAGTTTTGTAAAATTAAATATCCAAACATAAAATATGGAAACATGGGTGTACCCGTCCTAATCTCTTACCCGTTCGACTAAAAAATATTCAAAAAATAATTATTTTTTTAAAAAGGTTATGTGACGGAAAATTTCCAACGGATACGGGACGGAACGGGTTTTCTCTCCCAAAATGGACATTCCTAGTAAGACCTAATTTGGTTATAAAAGTTAAGTGGTGTTACACGTATATTTTTAAACTATTTAAAATATTTCTAATGGTTTGATTAGAAGTGTTAAATCAGGTTGGATCCGATTTTCGTTTGAGTTATTTTGATGTATAGAATATGTAAAATATCAAATTGATTTAGTCAAATACCGATATTAGAGTAACCATAATTTAATTATGTTTCTTAAAATAAATATATTAAGTAAAATAAATTATTAAAAAACTGATAAAATTTAGGGACATAAAATAATATACATATGAAATTTTATTTGACAAATTTTTTTAATGTAATTCTTCTTGCATGCAAAGGTGTTTCGATTATTTTTGGTTGGAATGAAATTGCATAATTATGAATATACGTGAAAAGATTATTTACGAAAATATTAATTGTTTCGATTTGTTATAATTAATTTAGAGAATTTGTTTAATGTTTATACGATTGCTTTTAAGAATATGCTCTTAAAAATCCGATTAGATTATACACTAAATTTTTTTTTAGAAAATTGATTTGTTATTGATGTGATCATGGATAGCTCATAAAAGCAGCTTGAAACCGAGGATGCTTTGGCCGTACCAAGTGGACCAATGACAAGATCGAGAGCCAAAGAGTTTCAGAACGCCATCACCGCATTACTCACTCAAGTTTAACCGACTAAAGCTCAGTTCGAGAACATGGAAAATCAAACCGTCTTGGTTGCTTTAGTGGACTAATAAACGGGTGATTCGTTTGTACTCTTTTTCTTAGCCTTTGGTTTTGTCCCAATGGGTTTTCCAAAGGAATGTTTTAATGAGGCAAATGGGTCACTCTAATCCATCTTAGTCCACAAGAGTTAAATAAGTTTGGTCCAGGTCCAAGTCCAATAATTTTTGGATTTATTTTCTGAAGTCTCAAGCCCAAAGAAGAGATTAAATCAGCCCAGCTCAATAATTATCTGATTAAAAATCAGTCAAGGGAGTGGAGGAGTTAGCGTGGGAGACTTCAAGGGTTATTCCAAAATTAGTTAAATATTTTCTTAATTTCTATGTTTAATTTTAGACTTGTCTTTACTCTTTCTTTTGTTTAAAACTCCAGCCGAAACATCATAAGGACACAGACTTCTTTTTATTAATAATCAGAGAGTGATTTTCTCTTGTGTTCTTGAAGAACAAATCTCGATTGTTGGTGAGTAATATCATTCAATCAATCCGAATCAAGGTGTGTCATATCTGCGATTCAAACCTTGACTATCTCGAGTGTGTCATATCTCGGAAGAGTCATTGAGAAAATATCAAAGGTCTTCTGCAACCTTTGTGTGATCCATTCACTTCATCACTATCCATCTATCTATTCTTTCGTTCTACCCCTCGAAAGTGCCGATTCTAGGGAGGATCATATGAAGTGGTATCAGAGCACACTTTCGGATTTGGTATTTGTCTTATCATCTTCTCACCTTTCCATCTTCTTACATTCTCTATCTTTTCATCTTCGATTTCTTTTATCTTCTCAAGTCTTTCTTTTCTATTTGATCGGACCAATAGTTTGGGGGATTAGTCAATTTATTTTTATTTTGATCATAATTCTCTTGTTGATCTTATTTTTAGTTCTAGTTTTAATTCTGGGTTTTTAAAAAAAAAAGAAAAGAAGAAGTTGATCGGACCAAAAGAAAAAGAAAAAAAAAAAATATATATATATATATATATCAGTCCGAAATTAAGTTAGTTTAAGGGGGGGATTATTTTCTAAATTTATTTCCTAAAGTTTTTCTGATCAATTGATCTGTTCTCAATTTTAAAAAATAAAAAATAAAAAAAAATCACTAAAATCTTTTCTTTCTATCTTGAATTCAATCGATTCGTCTTGTGTTGTCGGAATTGTTCATTTGACTTGATCGGGTTTTGTTCGATACGAACCATTGAGAAAATCGCTGAGAGAGGACTTCTTGAGTGTTGAGTGATTGAGTGAATAAAAAGGAGAGAAACACTTGTGAGGATCGACTTTTTATTACTAACGTTTGTTAAGTGTGCAGGGAAAACAAAATCAATATGTCTAATCATTCCAGCGAAGAAGATGTGAACACCAACCGAGCTCATAGAGGAAGAAATAACAATCTGGACATGCAAACTCTTATGGGAGAGATGAGGCGGATGATGAGGGAAGAGATAGGTGCAGTCAATGCAAGGATCGATACGATTCAAGAGTCCGTTAATCAAGGACTATTGCCGAATACTGTTGCTAGAAGAAGAAGAGCACGACCTCAAGATGAAACTGATGGGGACGACTTGCATTATTACAGCAGAGGTAGCCAAGCTTCTAACCAAAGTGAAAGAAGGCCGAGACGAGTAAGAGAAGCTAGGGGTCGAAATGAAGACAATGGCCAGGTTTTTGAGTGGTTTAGCTCGTGATATTCAAGATAGGATGGAGCTTCAAACTTATAACGATTTGGAAGAAATGCTTCATAAAGCTGTGTTGGTTGAACAGCAAATTAAGAGGAGAAGTACTTCTAGACTTTCCTATGGAGCTGGAGCGGCTAACACTAGGACGAGTTACAGCCGAGAGGATATGACCGTTGCCAAGCCAAAACCGGATCCTAAGCCCTACGCCAATGCTGAAGACGCCAAGGGTAAAGCTGTAGCTACTACATCTAGAAATCGGGACGTTAAATGTTTCAAGTGTCAAGGGAGAGGACACTACGCTAACGAATGCACCAATAATCGGACTATGATCCTTTTGGATAATGGCGAGATTGAAACTGAGGAGGAAAAGCTTGAAAATGAAAGCGGAACCGAGGAAGACATAGAGTTACCAGCCACCAGAGAATTATTGGTAACAAGACGTTCCTTGAGCATTCACGTTAAAGATACTGTCCAAGAGCAGCGGGAGAACTTGTTTCACACAAGATGTTTGGTACAAGGTAAGGTCTGCAGCCTTATTATTGATGGTGGAAGTTGTACTAATGTGGCTAGTGAAACAATGGTGAAGAAGTTAGGGCTGGAAGTTAAGAAGCATCCGAAACCTTTTAAGCTTCAATGGCTTAATGATGCTGGTGAGATGACCGTGAGCCGCCAAGTATTGGTTCCTTTAACCATAGGCAAGTATGAGGATGAAATTTTATGTGATGTCTTACCTATGGAGGCCGGCCATATACTACTTGGAAGGCCATGGCAGTTCAATAGAAGGGTCTTACATGACGGTTTTACTTATCGTTACTCTTTTGAGTTCAATGGCCGAAAGATGATACTTGCTCCTTTGGCACCACATGAGGTTCATCAAGACCAACTTCAGCTGCAACAACAAGGAAAAACCATTGTGAGTGAACCCCTAAACACGCCACCTCAAAATAAAAATGAGAGTTTGAGAAAAACCAAGAAAAAGGCTTGTGAGAGTAAACCCGTGAGGCATTCAAATTTCTTTGTGAGGTCTAATGTGGTTAAGAGAGCTCTATTCTCTCAACAACCCGTTCTTTTATTTGTTTACAAGGAAACTTTGCTGAACCTTATGTGATGCAGGTAAAGATTGATTCAGTATCTTTTATACTGAATCTTACTGGAGCTCGTGGTAATGAGAGCTCTATTCTCTCAACAACCCGTTCTTTTATTTGTTTACAAGGAAACTTTGCTGAACCTTATGTGATGTAGGTAAAGATTGATGCAGGTAAAAAACTTTGCTGAACCTTCATTCAGTATCTTTTATACTGAGGCATCTCGTTATGTGATGCAGGTAAAAATTGATTCTTACTGGAGCTCGTGGGACCAAAGCTGTGGGGATGGATGACATGACCAGAGTCGGGGTTGACTTTATGTTGCTTTTATGATTATTTATTTATTGTTGAGACGGTATTGTTTAGTAGTTTGCTTCCGCTAAGTTGTTAGATTTCATTTATTTATTTAATTGGTGAATTTAATAAATAAATCGTCTAAGTTGTTTAGAAAAATTTTAAATTTGCTGTTTCCTCGTGGTTTTGTGTTAGTAAACCGGTCCCGGTTTAGGAATTTTCAGGATGGGTCGTTTCACTATTTCTCTTCAATTTTGATAGTTTTTTTATTTTTATTTTGTTTATACCCTTGTTGAGAGACTATACAAATTTATATATCTTGAAAGCTATGAAAATAAAATATATATCATACAATTGTAGATGAGAAGATCATACATCAAATAAACGACGTAAATTCATATGTGGTATCCATATCGCTATGATTTTATGTTTTTTTATTGTGATGATAATTGTATGATTTAGAAGTTGTTTTGGGATGGTAAAATATTTTATGAGGATATAATTACGAGAACAAATTTTATTTTTTCTAATAAAATTTGACAGAGAGAATGTGAGAGTTTTAGAAAATGTATCGAAATATTTATTATTTGCATATATATACATATATGTGTAAATCTACAAAACTTAATAGAATTTTCAATTTAAGAGAATTGAAAAGATTTTTCATTCAAAAAACAAAATTGAACATGTGGCAGCCATGTCAACAGAAATCTGATGTCATCCACGTCGTGCCACATATGGTATCCACGTCAGCACCATTTAACGGCAAAATAACAATATGTTTGATTTCGCCTAAAATTTGAATTAAAGGTTTAACATTCAAATTAATAGTTAGTTGAGATATTTTTATTTTTTTTCTTAAAAATATAGGTATGAATTCAACATAGTAATGTTGTGCATGTATAAAAGGGTTGACTTCCCCTAAGCAAATAGTCCAACGAAAACCCTAAACCAAACCCAAAAACAATATAATCCACTAGAAAAGAATTGCATTCAATCAACATTCAACCCCAAGAACACACATCACACAAAAATTGAAGCCAAAAACACGTGTTTGGCAAATGGTATAGCTTTAAAAAAAAAGCTGAATTAGCACAATTATTTTTTCAAAATTGTGGGGGTTGACACATCAGCACAATTTCTTTTTCTTTTAATATATAGAATATTTCTCTTTTTTTTTGTCATTTGAATATTATTGATAGAACCTATAAGTTACAAACATCGGCACATAACCGATGAGGAATCATACAAACCCAAATCTGCAATACAAGATAAATCTAATAGAAAGCGAGTCAAGACAATGAGTCTAAAGGAGGATTGTTCTGTCCACTTCTCGAGAGGAGAGACGAGGTAGAGCTTTAAGGAAGCTACAATATCCAGATTGTTGAGCCCCACGCACCCAAACCTGTCAACTCAAATCTTTTTTTTCTCCTCCAGAACTACAACATGAATCTATCAAGGAGATCCATCCTTAATTCTGCAGCTAGACAAACGGATCCAAAGAAATAACGTTAGCAACGACAGGGAAAACTATTAAGCTAGTGGGATACCACAAAAGAGGCAGTGAAGCTTGGTTACTCGAACGGTTGCAAGAAAGAGGTTGAGAGATCTGCAAATCCGGAAAACAAGCCACAGAAAACTCCATGAGCCCACACCAACCGTCGATCTGCTGAAACCAACCTCAACCTTGGATCTGCGAGACCACCAATACCCACCTCAAGACTAACACAAAAACTACAGCCAAGGCGGAAGAACACTGGGCCAAAAGGAGGCTAAGGAGCACCTCAAACTACAAGAGGAAGGAAAAAAAAATCAGATCCAGAAAATTCTAGATCTATAGATCTAGATCTAAATATCTAAAACTGTTTTCCAAAATCCAAACAACATCATAGACAACGAAAAAAAAGAAATAAGCCTACAAAGTGAAAAACAGATACATAGCTCCGACGCTAAGAGAGCCGCCAGAGCTACAAAGGCAAAACGGCGACGATGATTTCTCTCTTCATGTGGAGAAAATATTAGTGTAGATTTAATTTTTTTTGGACCCACTCGTCTTTATATTATTTTATTTTTTAGTTTTCGCTTTAGATAAAGAAAACATAAGCTAGAATTAGTATCAACTTAATTGGGAAATTAGTGTAGAATCTAGTGGAAAAATAATTTGCAACTAGGAGAGGTATCTTAGAGCCATTAACCTACATAATTTGCGCGGACGATAAATTTTAATATTATTAGTTATTAAAAAAATGATACTTAACAAAAATATTTCTCAAAATAAAATAAAATACTGTATTAAAAGATAATAATTGAAAATGAATAAACTCTCAAATAACTAAATATAAATAATATATATATATATATATATATATGTTGAACATGTTCAATGCTTAACCCATATAAGAATTTCACTTTTGTCTGTTCAATATTAAGTGGGAGAAGAATATCTTAGAGCCATTAACCTACCAAAAATAAATAACCAATCATGATTTATAACTATATTAAAAAGAAACTAAAGAAAGCATAAATTAACAACATCAGCAAAAACTAATAAGAATAGAATACTACATGTCATGGATTTCATTAACCTCGCTCAAATTCAAGCTTGTATATGATATCGGATACATTACTATAACTTATATAGTAGACCGAAACCCATATTATCCGGCTCTTATCCAAGTTAAATTTTAGGATTGTATCCGGTAGTAAGTATTGTGGAATGAACTTTTATATTAAATCTTATCCTAAAGAACCTGATGCTTTAGAAATATGATGTCTAGCTATAAACTACTTGTTCCCAACTATTACCTGCAATTTTTTTATCCCATTATTCAAAATGATCATGTCTAAATTATTAGTTATTATATTTAATTTAAGACAAATAATGTAATTTAGATCATAAATTTCCTTTTTTTCTGTGTAACTATTGTTAGAAATCCTTTTAACTCAAGATGATGATTTTGCCGTCCAATCTCGAATTAATTTTCACTGTAAACTCTAGGATTTCCAATATATTACTCTAGATATTATAAGCTCAACACCAATTAGTAATTGATAAATCATGTCACTTATATATTACTCTAGATATTATTACATTTTCAACATATGATACCTACTAACTCATATTTATGGTTAAACTTACAACCAAAATACAACTCAAGTCGACATATTTAAATTAAATGTATATATCACTTATTCCTTACCATATTTGAGATGTGTACAGAAAGATTCTCATTGGAAAAATATACATGTTAAAAAAGTTTAGGTTTAAAATTAAAAGTTCTTTGATAAATTAATAAAACATTATCTATAAGTTCTGCTACAACAAAATATTTTAGAATTTAACAACTTCACTAAAAAAATTCCGCTAGAACCGCAAAAAAACTCTTGAATAGTGTTCTTTCCCAAGACAAAACCCACAAATTTGCAATTTTCATCAAAACCAAGTTTCATCTTGGAGTTGTGTTTTTCGCAAAAACCACAAAACATGTTTCCCCAGAAACCATGATATTGTTTTTTTTTCTACTCCAAAAGCCGTTTTCCAGGAAAAAAATAAATGTTTTCCCAAATTGTATTTTCCCACCAATACTTCAGAACTTCGTTTTCCTTCTGAAATAACGGAATTACATTTACTGCCAAACCACGAACATATTATCTAACAAAACCTCTTTTTCCATCAACACAACATTTTTCCTGTTAAAACCGAATTGCATTTTTTGTCACACTGCATAATTGTATTTTGTCCAAAAAACTTTAAAATTGCATTTTTCGCCTTACCCACTAAAATCATATTATCCACCAAAATCGCAGGATTTTATTCCCGCCAAACCCGCAGAATTGACTTGCTTCTTACATAATCTCTCAAATTCCCTAACCAACCATTGAACCGATTTATTCCATGAACGATCAGGTCATTTTTCTTATTTTGGAATGGTCTAATTAACAAAAATAACATGAACATGTTACCCAAAATTATACAAATTTTGGACCAACTAATTTTATTTACCCTAAATCATACAAATTTCAATTCAACATAAAACATTATAAAACTTCCAGACCAGCCTTTCTCGACATCATCATACCAAAAACAAAGATAAAATGGAAACTCAGAAAGCGGGGGCATTTTGATGGTGGTTGTTGGAGAATAATCTCAGCCCTTTTAGGAAGGCCTTGAAGAACAATTCTCTTTCGAAAACCACTATTTTGCGTTTCTTTCCGGCTCTCTGACTCTCAATCAATGCTTTGGCAGATCAATCATCGTTGAACAATGGTATAAATCTCAGCTGAGGCCAGGGGATATGCATGCACTCTCTCCAGCAGCTATCTCGCTTCCTTGATCAGTCATGTGGATTGTCCTCTTGATGCAAAATACTTGAGCCGTGAGTCGAATCATGAGTTTCATCAACCCATCACAGCTTATAACTTATACGGTTTCCAAGCTAGCAATTAAAAGGTCATCATTGTTGGATTAAGCTTGAAGATAGCTTGAGCTATAAGCTATTAGGATTGGAAATATATTTAGGAGTTATCTAAATATAATTGTGTTCCTATTAGAATTAGGAATTGGTCCAAGTCTTTCATATATAAGGAGATGTCAAGGTGTGACATAACTTAAGAGTTTTTAGAGAGATTGAGAGCTTTAGTTTTGAGTGATTTTCTAAAGCAATAGAGAGAGTAATTCTTTATCAATCTTTGAGTTCTTTAAATTCTAGAATTGGTATCAGAGCTTTGTGGGATAAAAAGGAAACATGACGGAAGTTGCTGTTGAGACAGAGAAACCTAAAGAAGGAGGAGGATTGTCTTCTATCGTATGCCCTATGTTGATAAGGATGAAGATTGCACTTAAAGTTCATAAAGTTTGGGAAGTTATTGAATCAGAGATGGATTCAACTGATGGCGAAAAGAACAACATAGCCATAGCTCTGTTGTTTCAATCAATAACTAAAGCTCTTATTCTACAAGTCGGAGAACTTAACACAACAAGGAAGGTATGGGAAGCAATTAGAGCACGACATGTGGGAGCAGAAAGAGTTAAAGAAGCCAGATTGCAAACACTAATGGTTGATTTTGATCATCTAAAGATGAAAAATTCCGAGACAATTGATGAATTTGTGGGAAAACTATCTGAAATCTCGTCAAAATCAGCTACGCTGGGAACAAGTATAGAAGAACAGAAGCTGGTTAAAAAATTTCTTAAGAGTCTTCCTCGGAGAAAATATATACACATAGTAGCCTCTTTGGAACAAGTGTTAGATCTTAACACCACAAGTTTTGAAGACATCGTAGGAGGTCTAAAAGCCTATGAAGAACGTATTTTCGAAGAAGAAGAAGCTTAGGAGGATCAAAGCAAACTGATGTACTCAAATACAGAAACTTCGACAGGTCATTCAAATCGAGAGTTCAACGGAGACTTCAGAGGCAGAGGTCATGGAGGAAGATTTTTCTACAGGGGAAGAGATCGTGGCCGGAACGGTGGAAGAGATATATCACAGATAACATGTTATCGATGTGATAAAACTGGTCATTACACCTCAAGCTGCCCTGACCTATTGCTTAAATTACAAGAAGCACAAGAGAATGAAAACAAAGATACACAAGAAGCATATGGACTTATGATGCATGAAGTGGTCTACTTAAATAAAAAACATTGCGTACCAAGTAAGTTTGAAACGAACACAGACGGAGAGAATGTTTGGTATCTTGACAACGGGGCTAGCAACCATATGACCAGAGATCGAAGATACTTTGATAAACTCGACAATTTTGTTACCGAACAAGTAGGATTTAGAGACGACTCACGCGTAGATATTAAAGCAAAGGCACAATTGCTTTCATTGACTTAAATGGATCACCAAGAGTCATGACTGATGTCTACTTCATACCGGATTTGAAAAGCAATATTATAAGTCTCGGACAGGCCACAGAATCAGGCTGTGACATAAGAATGAGGGGAGGATACCTGACAATGCATGATCATGATGGAAAATTGCTTGCACAAGCATAAAAATCTAAGAATCGTTTATACAAGGTTCGAATGGGATTAAGAAATAGTGCATGTTTGTATTTAACAACCATAAGTGAATCAAGCAGATGGCACACAAGGATGGGACATGTGAGTCTTGCAACTATAAAATCGATGATAGACAAAGGACTTGTTCAAGGAGCTCCGAATATTACTCTAGAGAAGGAAATTTGTAGTTCATGCTTACTTGGGAAGCAAACAAGACAAATATTTCCACAAGCAACTACTTACCGAGAAACAAAGAAACTTGAGCTCATACACGGAGACTTATACGACCCTATAATACCAGGTACAAGTGATGAAAACATATATATTTTTGTTCTCATTGATGACTAGTCTAGCTATATGTGGACAATCTTACTAAAGGAGAAAAGAGATGCTTTTTACAAGTTCCAAAATTTTAAAACCATGGTTGAAAGAGAAACACAAGCAAGAATACAAACGTTCAGAACAGACAAAGGAGGAGAATTTGTATCTCTTGAGTTTAACTAATTCTGCAAAAACTCCGACATCAATCGGCACCTTACTGCCCCATATACTCCACAACAAAATTAAATGGTAGAAAGACGCAATAGATTTTTAATGGAAATGGAGAGAAGCGTTTTGAAACACATGCATATGCCAAATTATTTATGGGGAGAAGCCATAAGACATTCCACCTATCTCTTAAACAGAGTTGCGACACGAGCCCTCAAGGACAAGACTCCGTATGAATGTTTCAGAGATAAAATACCGACTATTGATCACATCAGAATCTTTGGTTGCATTTCATATGCAAAAGTAGATAAACCACACTTAAAAAAGTTGGATGACAGATCACGGATACTTGTTCATCTTGAGACAGAACCAGGTTCAAAGGCATATCATTTACTTGATCCACAGGCAAAAAATATAACAGTAAGTCGTGATGTTATGTTCGATGAGACAAAGGGCTGGAATTGGAAATATAACAACACAACACAAAACAGTGATGAAACAACAAGATAAACCATATTATCATAGAACTCCAGTTTAAAAAATGTTCAAATGAGCCATCTGTCTATTGAAAGGAGGTTAGAAAACATCTTCTAGTCATAGCCGTATATGTTGATGATTTGTTTGTCACAAAAACATGTTTAGATGTCATCAACAAATTTAAAGAGGAGATGGCTTCTAAATTCGATATGAGTGATTTGGGTAAATTAACATACTATCTTGGAATTGAAGTGATTCAGCAAAACGAAAGAATATCACTAAATCAAAACCGGTATGCTCTCAAGATCCTAGAAGATGCTGGAATGAAAGACTGTAATCTGGTTCATACTCCTATGGAAACCGGGTTAAAATTGTCGAAGTCTAAGAATGAAAAGGAAGTTGATGCTACTGTGTTTAGAAAGAATGTTGGCTGCCTTAGATACTTGCTTTATACAAGACCAGATTTGTCATAGTGTATGGGAGTTTTAAGTCGATCTATTCAGAGTCCAAAAGAATCATATGCGGCTGCAATGAAGTGATAACACGCTTTTACACAGGTTTTCAATTCCCCATTGCTATCATGTCATTGTAGCACTTGAGGTATCAATCCAAATGGGTGAGATGCTAAGCAATCAAGATGTGATCAGAAACTCCTAATTCAAGCCAAGCAGAGAGTTTGTAAACTAACAACCTAAGTGATCAAAGCAAATAACAAAACAGAACTAAAACAAAGCAAACAGAAGTTAAGAAGCAATCAATGAGAAGAAAGGCTATGAGGAAATGGTTCATTGATCTTTGATTCATCCTAGTCTATCCTAGATGTTTACAAATCTTCATAGAAGTTGTTCCTAGACGATAAACATCAAAGAAAGGTGAATCCACCGCCGTGGTAGACACCAACAGTCCCAAGTCACTTCCTAATCTTAGTGTTATTCTAAGAGTACAAAGAACAGACACCAATGAAACATAACAAGGGAAAGCATTAGATTCCAGTTTATCAATGTCAAAATACAGCTTTGCCTACCAATGTCTTGGTGAAAAGCCATAGATATCTAGCATCAGTAGGCCCGATATTTCAACAAGCACCTATCGAGTGTGAAATCCTAAGATTTAATTCCAGGTGGTTAGCATGAAATAGCATTAAGATCAACTAATCCAGAAGGGATCTAAGCAATTCCAAGCTTAAACATCTAAGAAAACTAGGATTCCTACACAGATCTAACCATTCCTCAGAAGCCCAAATCCACTACTCAGAAATCATCCTAAAATGCTCAAACCCAGAAAATGAAATAAAGTGTATATTCAGATTCAGAATGATGAGAATAGAAGGATTGTGCAAAAATTGAGTGAAAAAGATCAAAGATAAAGAGCAGATCTAAGAAAAAAAATCAAACAAGGTTCAGGTGGCTACAGAGGAAAGCATAAAGTAAAAGACGAAATTAAGAAGATTATTCTAGGGTTTTCCAAGAGAAGACTTTATATAGGAAGCCCTAAAACACAAAAAGACAAAAATAACTAAATCTGATTAAGGCGGTGGGAGAACTCGGTCTGAAGTCGAGTAGTCTTGGTCTTCATGCAGCAACTCGGTCGAAATCCGAGTGGTGAGACCGAGTGGTGATCCTCCAAGGGTTTTGTCGTGACGTGTGACTCAGCTTGCACCTCAAGTGGTGGACTCTGGCTCAGATCGAGTGGTCTCCTCGAGTTAGCTCCTCTTCCTCCATAGCCTCAGTAATCTTCCAGAAGATCTCCAATTGCCCTGAAAACAACCCCAAAATGCACTATGTATGTAAACCTAATGCAAAGCCTAGTATGAATGCAAAGTGATCAAAATGGAGAGTAAATGGGGTGAAACATGTAGGGAAACTCTACCTAAGTGGTGAGAAATGTATGTTGAAATAGGGTAAAATGCAGAGACATCAACTCCTCCAAACTTATTCTTTGCTTGCCCTCAAGTAAACAAATCAGAAGCAGGGAGAGAGGTTTGAAAATGAGGACTCAGAACCTAAGCAATGTCATAAGAAAAGATACAATCGACATCCCATGTAGCTATTGTAAATGCAATGCCAAAGAGCTCTACTTGTAAAGTGTTAGCCATACTCTTCACAACACTACCTAACACTAGTCTTAACCTACACATATGTTCAGGCCAATTATTCCCTTTAAAGTTCATTAAGTAGTAACCATGAATCAAATTTATGTAAAGTCCCTGAACTCATTTGGCTAAGGGTAATGGGTCAAGAGACAAAGATGGTCCCTTCTTGTAACTGGTTTCAAACTTTTTCAAAGCAGGGGACTCTCAAAGAAAGACTGAGCTTCAGAAGAAGGCTAAAGGTACAGGGCCAACCTATGCATACAAGGACAGACTCTCATCTACCCAAAACATACATAAAGATCATACCCGATCCTAAGTCTAAACCCAGAAGATGATCCTAACTCTACCCTTAGGCACTTTTGTTCCTTGAATCACTCTAGATCAAACCATTCTTTCTTTTTCTTTGCTCTTTCACTCTAAGGAGGGGTTCTCTTTTCATAACTACTTACTATAGCGGATTGGACTCTTATTAGCTATGGCTCTTCTTACTTCACAAGATAATTTTTTTTTTCTTTTCTATTTCCAGAGCTTATTCTTTTTGTTTTCAAATTCCCAAATCCTTTATTACAGCAGTGTTTTACCTTACCCCTCTTCTTAGAACTTTTCCCTTTACTTTCTTTTCTTTTTATCCAACCCAAAGTACAATATAAACCACTCGGTTTGCTAACTCGATGAAGCAAACCGAGTCTATCCCATCGACTCCTCTACCCGAGTTAGGTTTTCCAGTCTATTCCCACCCAGAATCATGTTCCCACCTAGTCCTATTCTAATCTAGAGATTTTGAACTAGAACTAAATGAAAGTCTATCCTTGTTGGCTCCAACCTAACACTTTCTACCAAGCTCAATATGAAAACAGGGCCTCATACTCAGCAAGTAAAAATGGCTTGAAAGAAAGGTAGGTTAATGGTAAAGGGGAATCTACTTGGATTAACAAAGGGTGGTAAAAAGGGGAAGAAAATCCAAGTATGTATATGGGTATCCATGAGTTCAGTTTCAATGCATAAACATGATAATTATGAGTCAAATTTAGGTTCTAATAGATAGGGAATGATTTAAAATCACAATATGTTTCAACCAAGACTAAATGTTAAGCAATGCATTCAAAGTATGGTTCTACCTTATGCTTCAAACTCTAATGACATGCACCACATAACTACTAAACATGTCATTGACTTTATCGATTCAAGCAACATGCTAACAAAGTTATGATCATCATTATCCCCTATGCAACAATCCTATATGATATGCAACTAGATTCAATACTAAAATGTAAATGCAACTATATGAACACTCTGTTTTTTAAGAATAATTTTCAAAAAAATTTCAAATTTTTATGAGTTTTTTATGCAATAGATGATGACTCAAGGAAATGACTGCCTCAGACCCCTTTTATAATGCTGGTTCTGCATCAATCCACCTAAACTCTCAAACTCTTGATTTTTCTCCTTATAGTATTAAATTGCTTCATATTTACCTCCATACTGTTTTACTCTCCCCAATTACACCTACAAATCTAATTAACTTAAATTCTCATTTAAACCCAATTCAAAACCCGATTTAACCCCAAATTGATTTGTAAATCGATTTAAATTGATTTAACCCAAATTGATTTAGGGTTTGTGCACTTGTTTCAGACAACGAAGTATCAAGTCTGGCCGAAGCTTCGCATGAAAAGAGAATGAGAGATCAAGAGCTTCACAGAGAGAGAGAGTTTGAGAGAGCTCGCGATAGAGAGAGTTTGGTTTGGTGTTTGTGTTCTTCTATTTTGCGAGACAGAGAGAGAGAGATCCCGCTCCAAAGAGAGACGCTTCAGAGAGAAAGAGAGAAAGCTTCAGAGAGAGAGAGATGAGGGATCACGGTTATGCTACCTTTTGGAATTAGAAACTGAGTTTTATTATGTACTGGAAACAAATATTGGTTTGTGAAAGATCTTTATGCTTCAAGAATTATTATTACTGTATAACTGCTATGTAATTTGCAGACAAAAGATCAATGTTTCGGCTTGTATTCTAAGAGACGAGTTTGGTTGGGAACATTTTCTCTCATTGTTTGCACTTAAACCTGTAAAGAGTTTCTTGTAGAGCTTTGAAGTTCTGATTCTTTGATTTTCTCTCGGATCAGAAGAGGTTTAGTGAAATTACTCCTTATATGTACAGAAAAGTTAGATCCAGTCTCTGGATTGTGTTATTAGAGCTGTTCAATTTAATCTGCTTAGTTATCCTATCTTCGAACCCTTTTCTGCAATCAGAGCAAGCATCAAGAAAAATCGATTCTTTAAGCAATTTGAACAAAAATCCAGACGAAATGGTTCCTCTTTCGTGAGGCAAAAGCCTCTTAACAGCTTCCATTACTTTTCTCTGATGTCTTGAAACATTTTTGACTTTTATTATTATGACATTCAAACAACATAACTGGTTTACTACACAAGTCAAATAAAACTTCCAAAGTAACAGAAACAACAATTAATGTGAGATGATTTTGGTAGAATTTTGTCCAAACACATCAACAACAAACAAGTACGTAATATAACACACAACAACAGAAGCGGAGGATGATAAATGTTGTTCTTTTGTCTCTTTGATCAGTGTTACAATTGTGTAGAGAGACACCACTTTTTACTGGTCTGTAAGCAATTTAGAACCTGAATAAGAGAACAACCTCACACTGTTCTCATAACTTAACCCCGCGAGCTCTTCTTTCTTCATGTTTGACAGGTTTGCAACATAATCTAGTATCTGTTAATCACGAAAAAATCAAAGTAACAGGTTTGCAACAATGAACTGCTACTTGTTTGTTCAGGTTTGAGTAATCAATTCCTGATGCTAACGGACCTTTGTCCAACCCAATCTATGTTATTATGATGAGATCAAACACATTGAACTAACAAATTAAACATCTCAGAATCATAGAAATAGATTTTAGTTTAGATGATGAATTCAGAGAGAAATTAGAGACTAACTTCTCCAACAGCCGCTGCAGGAGTGGTCTCAAATAACTTCTTCAATGTGTTAAACCAATGAGGGCTCCTATCAGCAATAAAAAAAACTTGAAAACCAAAAACAGAGAAAATTAAAATGAATAACTTTTCGCATTAATAGAAAATCATCTGCATTATAAAATCCATACCAAGGATGAAGTCTAAAGCAAGGAACAACAGAAGGATACGTCTCTCCCATCGCTTTCATCAAGTCCCATTCGTTCTGGCTCCATAAACAAGACCCGTTAATAGTGACCGAATTTTTTAGAAAAATACCTCGGAGGTTCCATTGACCACGAAATTTGTAACACCGACAGCTAAAGCAGCAGATATGAGCTGAGAGGCTTTGTCGATGACCCTCTATATCGTGAAGAAAAAAAAAGGGATAAACCCTAAATCCCCAAATCAATTTGGGGTTTAATGTGTTAAATCGGATTGGATTTAATTCGGGTTAAATCGATTTGAGGTATAATTCGGGTTTAATGGGTTTAAATCGATTTTAGATTGGGTTAATTTTGGTTAATTGGTTAAAGGGCAAACACTGTTTTGTAAACGCGATATAGCGAATTTGATCGCAATTTTATTAAATTGATCGCAATTTAAGATTTTAAGCTTCGTATGTGCAATTGCGCAGAAAAAAATAATTCAGGGGTAATAGTGAAGCAATGTGATAGTATAGGAAGAAAAATCAAGAGTTTTAAAGTCTGGACAGTTCGAGGCAGAAGCAGCATTATAGGAGGGTCTCATGCAGTCAACCCTGACTCAAGATATGCAAAATTTGAAAGTAAGAAAACAGAAAACAATGTTAAATACACTTTGAACCTTCCTCCAAACTTAAATTTCACAATCTCTTGTGTAATAAAAATTCAAAGGAGAATTTAAGAGTCGAAAAAAGAAGCTAAACTAAATGCGGTGGTATGTATAATGAATGGATGGGGTTGGTACCTCAGGGGTTGGTGAAGAACTGGTCTGTATAAGCATCCATGCTTTCCCTGGTGTAGTTAGGTACCGAAGTCGAGTGCGTAGCTTCCTCGGTGAAGAACTCGGTCTGGGTAACTTGACCTGACATCGAGTCCGCTCTCCTCACGTTGAACTCGGTCTGGTGGCCGAGTTCTCTGCTGGAGTCCTCGTCCTGGTCAGCCGGGACTGCTCATCTCGTCCTCTGTCTTAGGTCAACAGCTGACCTCCTCGGTGGATCCACATGTACACTTCTCCTGGGTCTAAAGCTGAAAGAGCCACTTCTCCTTAAGGAGGACGATGGGTTCCGGTTCTTCCCTTTGAGCCCCTTGATCTGGCTCTTCATGCTCTTAACCGAGTCTTTAAGTTTCTTTACTGTCTTCTTCAAGGTCTTCACGGTTTTGTATTGCCATTTGTTCCATTTCTGGAGCAGGTTGATTCGTCGGTTGGCTTCCATGAGGGTTTTGGTTGGAGGTTCATCGTTGAACATAAAACACTCTGGTTCCTCCTCATCCTCAGCTTCATCCTCAATGAGATCCTCAACAGGATCCTCTCGCACTGGAGCCACCCTATGGCCAAACAGTGACTGGACAGGTGGGGGGAAATAGATGTTCTCTGCGAGTCTGATCTTGGTGAGTGGAGAGTTCAGGAGAACTAACTTAGCTTCTCCGATCATCGGGTGGGTAAACCGGTAGACATACCCCTGGCTCAATCTGGTGCTGTCTTCTGCTTGGTAAGGTTGGTAAGATCTAGCCACTTGGCTTCATAAGGACTCACTAACGGTACACCAGCGGCCTGAAGAATGAGAGTAATGATTCCTCTGACAGTAAGCTCTCCTTTCTTCCCGTTCCTATGTAGCTTAGCGGCCCATTCCCTGTACCACATGAGCTGGTCTAGTAGAACCATGGTAAGTCCCGTTTCTGCCTTGTCTCCCTTGTAGACTCTGGAGTTCCCCATGTAGTTCAGGAGATCGAGCAATGCCAAGTCCATTATCTGCATTTCCCCCTCGTTGACGTTCCCGTTCACTTTCCTAGCTAAGAACGTGCTGGTGATAGACTTGTGGAAGTACCGAATGGGCGGGTTCCTAATCTGGCACTCTTGGATCGGGCCGAACTGTAGGCTTTTCTCCTAGCTATGTATCTCCATAGGGCTTGTAGCTCAGCCTTGTCAAAGTTTTGCTGAGTCCCTGGTCCTGTCGGGAACCCGAATACCCCATCGATCTGGTTGACATGAAGGAGATATCCCACCTCATTAATCTCAAAGGTCATGAAACCTAACTCCGTAGGACTCTGTCCCTCTTCCAGTGCTTCCTGCTCAGAGTCATAGAAGTGTACAGCAAGGGTGGCGAGGAACTGGTAGCTCTCCTCTTTAAACCCAGCAAAGGGGCAGCTCACCATCATACCCAGATGGCACATCTCGAACATATAACCAACGTCTCTGGCTATCCCCAGTGCAGCCATGGTCTCTGTGTAGGGGTAACGAGTCCCACTGTAGTCCATGCTGGAGAGGGCTGCATAGAGTTCTTCTTTAGATGGAGCCTATTTCTGAGGTTTCTTGGACTGTTTCTTGGCTGCTATGGGGGCTGGAGCTTCCTCAGGCTCGCTAACCAACTCATCCAGGTCCTTATCAACAAGTTGAAGCTTCTTCCCTCTAGAAATCTCAGCTCTGCCCCTAGAGGGTTGCCTAGACGTCTCTCCTCTACCACGCTCCATGGACTCATCCAGTTGATAGGCCCCTCTTATTTCCGTGTATCCACGTGCCAATTCTTCAACTGAGAGCCTAGGAAGTGCTCTCTTGGGTAATGGGTACTTTGGTCGGATTTGGCTAAAATTGTGTGTGATCGAGTGCCTTGATCGAGTTAAGAAGATGAAATTTTGAAAAAATTTTGAAATTTTTTCTTGAGAGAACTCGAGAGGAAATGACCTTTCAATTTCGCAAAAGTGGTGAAGTAAGGATGGAGGTGTCGAGTGGTTCATATTTAAAGGAAAACATTCTTTTCTGAAAACCCTAGGTACCACTCGGTTTGCCAAACCGAGTGCTACTCGAGATTTCAAAATTTTGAAATTCAAAATTTGAACCTATGCGGTTAAAGAGAGGGGTTGACTCGGTTGACTAACTTGATTGACTGACTCGGTCTGACCAACCAAGTTGGCTCATTTTGACCATTTTTGGAAAGACTCGGTCAGGCTAATCGAGTTATGTCAACCGATTGGTTACCTGGTTTGACCGAGTGCTGTATGTTTGAATCCTCCTTTAGCTTTTTCATTTCCCACCTCCTATTCTTCAGAATTTAAGACCTAATAATCAAATAAACTAGAAAAACAAGCATTATATTAACTAAAAATTTTAAAGTTAATGTATGTACAAGGATAGTTATGGGATTTCCTCCCAAGTGAGCTTGTTTAAAGTCACTGAGCTTGATTTCTTTGTGGAGTTCAGGGGGGTTTGTTGAGAGGCACTGAGGGCCTCTTGGTCCCATTCCTAGAAAATTAATCATAGTCAGCATGTTCTCGTGACAGAACAACAAGCTGATTCTCAATTTCTACCTCTTCTAAGTAAAACTTTTCTTGATCAGAAGGGTAGTCAATCCCTCTTGACCATTCCATAACTTTCTCTGCCCTGGTAATCACAGCTGGACCCTCAGAAGATGGAACTTCTTCAAAGCTCAAAGGTGAAGATGGGGTTCCCTTAGCTTTCTCTTTCAGCTCTCTCACCTGCCTTTTTAGCTCCACAACTGTGTTCTTTAGAGAACTTATGACTTGGTCTTGCCAATTAGACGTTTTTTGGATTTCAATCCACTCACTGAACCTACCTTGGTTGGACTCGAGAGGCTGACCGAGTACCTCAATCGAGTCAGTGTGATTGTCAGATTTCTTGGCAGGACTCGGTTTGTAGACCGAGTTCTCTGACTGAGCTTGTATCGAACATATATCCTCTTCAATTTCAAACACATCCTCTGATTCAACCAGCTCAATGCAAAACTCTTGATCAGGTGCCTTATCTGGATTTACTGCTGCTTCTACAACATTCTCTGCTGAAGACTCATCTAGTAAAGTTGCAATCAGCTCGTCTATCTCGATGATAGAGAAGAACAGTCCATCAATCGTGGGTCTTTTTCTAGCATTGTTGATATCAAACTTCATCACCAAGTCCTTTCCAATTCTAAGGTCAATTTTCCCATCTCTGACATCTATCAGTGCACCAGTGGTAGTTAGGAAAAGTCTCCCAAAAATCAAAGGATCACTGGGTTCCTCATCCATCTTGAGGACCACAAAGTTGGTATGCACCTCCACATGTCCGATACGGACAGGTAAATCTTCTAAAAGACCATGGGGAAGCCTAATTTTCCTATCCGCTAGCATTAACGAGACCCTACTAGGCTTATATTGATCATACCCTAGTCTTTGAGCTACAGAGAAGGGCATAAGACTTACAGATGCTCCTAGGTAGGGTGAATGAGCCAGAATCTTCGAGTTTCTCTTTGATCACTACTTTTTCCTCAATGGGGGTACTGCATCCTTGTTCTTTTAACTTCAGACTCTCATACTCCTTAAGCATTTCCATCAGAGTGTTCCTCAGAGATTGCTCACTTAGAGGAATGAGCTTTAGGGTTTCAGACAGGGGCATGATTGCTTCAATCTTTTTCAGCTGCTCCTCAAATTCAACCTTGTATTTCTCTAGTAGCTCCTTTTTAAATCTCCCAAGAAAGGGAAGTGGTGGAACGTAAGCTGGAGGAATGTATTTAGCTTTCTTTTCCTCTAGAGTGGCTTGAGTAGCAGACTTTGGCAGGACCACCCGGTTTGGTGGTCTAGTGGTATGTCCGAGTTAAACTTTTAGGACTTCAACTGGAGCTTCCTATTGGTTAAAAGCCTCCCCATCTTGAACCTCACTGGCCTTAGTGAGATGTAGAACCTCTTCCCTAGCGTGGAAGGCTGGGCCACTGCAGAGTGTTATGGCATTGACATTTGCGTAATCCTTAGGGTTTTTAATAGCTTTACCTGGGAGCTAGCCTGGGGCCCGAGAGTTTGTTGTAGAGGCTCATTTGCTTTCCAGATATTGGAGCCTGGAGTTTATGGTCTATATCTTACAGTTGAGAGTATGTACAAAAGAGTCGACGTGATTCTTCATCTCGGCAAACTGCTTAGTGATATCAGAAGCGTTATTGACCTGGAACTGGAGTAGTTGTTGTAAGAGGTTCTTCAAAATAGGGTTTTGTGCTGTAGATAGCTGGGGCTGTAAGGCAAAGCCCGGTGGGGCATTGAAGGTTTGGTGCTGCTGGTATCCACCTTGGAACTGCTGTTTGGAAACAAACCCTTGGTTTTGGTTGTAAGAGGTATAGTTCTTGGCCTAGCCTGCTGCTGTTGGGGGTAGACCTGATCTTGCAGGTTGGCTACGTTGGTGCTCTTGTAAGAGAGATTCGGGTTGGCTTTGTAGTTCACATAACCTTTTGTGTAACCACCCTGGTTTTGGAGATAGCTGATCTCCTCAAGATGCTCATCCTCCCCATCTTGGAGTTGTATCAGTTCTTCTTCAGAAGCGAAATGAACATGCCTTTGTTGGGCAAGGAGTAGCTTGTCAATTTTATCATTCAAGGCTTTGATTTTCTTTTTGTGCCTGTCATCCGCATCTGAAGTTCCCCTGATGGGCTAGGTTCTCCAAAAGCTCCCATCCTTCCTCAATGTCTTTATTCAGAAAGTTGCCATTGCTGGTGGTATCTAATAGCATGCAGAATTTAGGCAGTACACCTCTGTAGAGAGTGCTGAGGAGTGATTCCCTACTGAAACCATGATGTGGGCACTTGGAGATAGAGTTTTTAAACCGTTCCCAAGCTTCAGAGAATGTCTCGCCAGTCTTTTGGGTGAAATCGGAGATCTCATTACGGAGGTGAGCCGTTTTGGAGTTTGAGAAGAACTTGTCGAGAAAAGCACATTTGCATTCGTCATATGTAGTGATAGATCCATGAAGCAGACTCTTCTCCCATGTATGAGCTTTTTCTCCGAGGGAGAAAGAAAATAATCTCAACATGAAGCCATCTTCGCTTACACCGTTGATCTTCGTTAGGTTACAGAGCCGATCAAACTCATCGAGGTGATCTTCCATGGGCAGTCCATAAAACGATTGCTCTAGACCATTGAGATCAAGCTGCTCTATATCTCAAAGTTGTTATTCTGAATTGCTGGAGGAACAATGCCCTGTCGCTGGGTATGCGTGTTTGGTATATCCTCAGCTCCAATAGATTGTGGCCTCCTTTGCACCGGAGCAACTGGTGCTTGGTTCTATCCTGGTTGGTTCTCCATAATCTCTGGGTCTACTGAATCAGCTCTGACTCTGTCTCTCTGTTCGTGGAGGTCACAAGGCAGCTAGTGAATAATGTCGAGGTAACGAAGGAGGTTCTGCTTGCCTTGCGATCGTGTGTGCATACAGAAGAGGTCTACTCGAGATGGTTGACTTGAGGAGATGACCAAGTAGTGATGTAGACCAGTGTTGAACTCGGATGAAGGACTGGAGTGAAGAGGTTGAGTGATAGGACTCGAGGTGATGACCGAGTGGCTTGGCCAAGTTGTGTGTTGGGAAGATGGTGAACTCGATTAGGAAACCGAGTTGTGTCTGGTTCAGAGGGCTGACTCGATCAGGAAGCCGAGTTGTAGGACTCGAGTTGAAGGTCGAGTGGTACCTGAAACAGAGTAAACCCAGAAAGTTAGAAACTGAAATAAAATGAAAACAAACTTGATCTCAAGAGATATGAAATCCTAAATGTAACAATCTAACACCCAAATGACAACGGCGCCAAATTGATAACACATGTTTGGACAGGTTTTCAATTCCCCATTGCTATCATGTCATTGTAGCACTTGAGGTATCAATCCAAATGGGTGAGATGCTAAGCAATCAAGATATGATCAGAAACTCCAAATTCTAGACAAACAGAGAATTTGTAAACTAACAACCTAAGTGATCAAAGCATATAACAAAACAAAACTAAAGCAAAGCAAATAGAAGGTAAGAAGCAATCAATGAGAAGAAAGGCTCTGAGGAAATGGTTCTTTGATCTGTGATTCATCCTAGTATATCCTAGATGTTTAACAAATCTTCATAGAAGTTGTCCCTAGATGATAAACATCAAAGAAAGGTGAATCCACCGCCGTGGTAGACACCAACAGTCCCAAGTCACTTCCTAATCTTAGTGATATTCTAAGAGTACAAAGAACAGACACCAATGAAACATAGCAAGGGAAAGCATTAGATTCCAGTTTATCAATGTCAAAATATAGCTTTGCCTACCAATGTCTTGGTGAAAAGCCATAGATTTCTAGCATCAGTAGGTCAGGCATTTCAACAAGCACCTATCGGGTGTGAAATCCTAAGATCTAATTCCAGGTGGTTAGCATGAAATAGCATTAAAATCAACTAATCCAGAAGGGATCTAAGCAATTCCAAGCTTAAACATCTAAGAAAACTAAGATTCCTACACAGATCTAACCATTCCTCAGAAGCCCAAGTTCACTACTCAGAAATTATCCTAAAATGCTCAAACCCAGAAAATGAAATAAAGTACATATTCAGATTCAGAATAATGAGAATAGAAGGATTGTGTAAAAATTGAGTGAAAAAGATCAAAGATAAAGAGCAGATCTAAGAAACAAATATAAACAAGGTTCAGGTGGCTACAGAGGAAAGCATAAAGTAAAAGATGAAATTAAGAAGATTATTCTAGGGTTTTCCAAGAGAAGGCTTTATATAGGAAGCCCTAAAACATAAAAAGACAAAAATGACTAAATCTGATTAAGACAGTGGGAGAACTCGGTCTAAAGTCAAGTGGTCTTGGTCTTCATGCAGCCACTCGGTCAGAAGTCGAGTGGTCTTGGTCTTCATGCAGAAACTCTATCAAAAGCCGAGTGGTGAGACCGAGTGGTGATCCTCCAAGGGTTTTGTCATGATGTGTGACTCGGCTTGCACCTCGAGTGGTGGACTCTGGCTCAGATCGAGTGGTCTTCATTGAGTGGTCTCTTCGAGTTAGCTCATCTTCCTTCCATAGCCTCTGTAATGTTCGAGAAGATCTCCAATTGTCCTGAAAATAACCCCAAAATGCACTATGTATGCAAACCTAATACAAAGCCTAGTATGAATGCAAAGTGATCAAAATGAAGAGTAAATGGGGTGAAACATGTAGGGAAACTCTACCTAAGTGGTGAGAAATGCATGTTGAAATAGGGTAAAATGTAGAGACATCATGAAGCAATGCTTAAGATACTTAAAAGGAACTACTTCTCTTGGTTTAACCTTTGCTCGGTGTACGCAAATACCAAAGTTAGTAGGCTACAGCGATAGTAGCCACAATATTGATCCGGATGATGGAAAGAGTACATCAGGACATGTATTTTACCTTGGTGGAAGTCTGATATCTTGGTGTTTACAAAAGCAAGATACTGTGGCACTATCATCTTGTGAAGCTTGCAAAACAGGCAATCTGGCTCCAAGACTTACTAAGTGAAATCGCTCGAAGATCATGTGAAAAGGTCACCATACGTATTGATAATCAATCAGTAATAGCTTTAACAAAAAAGTCCAATATTTCATGGCCGGAGTAATACATACACAGAAGATATTATTTTATAAGAGAGTGTGTTGAGAATGGACAAATAAAGGTAGAACATGTTTCAAGAAGTGAGCAGAAGGCAGACATCCTAACAAAGGCACTTGGAAGAATTAAGTTCAAAGAGATGAGAGATCTAAGCTTAAGAGGAAGAATGTTGGATTAAGCTTGAAGATAGCTTGAACTATAAGCTATTAGGATTAGGAAATATATTTAGGAGTTATCTAAATATAATTGTGTTCCTATTAGAATTAGGAATTGGTCCAACTCTTTCTTATATAAGGAGATGTCAAGGTGTGACATAGCTTATGAGTTTTTAGAGAGATTGAGAGCTTTAGGTTTGAGTGATTTTCTAAAGCAATAAAGAGAGTAATTCTTTATCAATGTTTGAGTTCTTTAAATTCTAGAATCATCTCCAATCTCGGGTAATGTTTCATGGTTGAATCATCATGTGCATAAAAGCAATTTAAATTGTTCACATTGTAACAACATAACCATGTGTTCATACAAATAGTTATCCAAGTCAAATTTACTCTAAGATTTTAGTTTTCTTGTTTCTTGACTGAATTTTACCTAAAGCCTAAAAGTATTGATGATATCGACAACCTTCCCAGCTTGTTCGACGTCTCCTTCATCTTCTCTACTTTCTTCAACAAAAGGATTCACACCTATGTCAAAATCCATGGCTCCATTCAAAACCCCTTCCTTGTTCTCTTTAACTTCATCATCTTCTTCTTCTTCTTCTTTCTGATCCTCTCCCTTTTCTTCTAGATTTAAAATAAAAAATGGTTAGAAGTGTCCAAAGCAGAATATATGTACACAACAACATATATATCAAAACGATTACATATATATTGTGTTAGTTTGTTGATTTATTTTAAAATTATATGTTTCTATTAATTTAAAATATTTTAAAAAAATTCGTGGAGATTTAGAGGTGGAGTCGATGTGGTTTAATTCTTATGAAACATTTTTAAAGAAATTTCAAATTTTTTAATTTATATTATATTCATTGTGGTAGTTTTTTTTTTTTTGGAGTGTATATGAAATTAAGGTTTTTGATTTGAAATTCTATTTTTAAAACTTTTGTGAAGATTAAAAGTTTGAGTCATTGTGGTTTAATTTTTGGAAATCATTTTTAAAACAATTTTTAATTTATATTATATAAGATTAATGGTTAGAAAGAAATAAAAGTATAAAAAAAAATAAAGAAAGGCTAAAGTGTCATATATATAGTGGACATGTAACAGCCTTTCAGAGCTCCTTATAAGTGTAATCTTACTTTATTAGATAAAATTCGTTGGCAAAAATGTTGTAAAAATCCTATGCAATTCAATAGAGAATTTAGAAAATAAAGACAATTTAGGAAAAATATAAGTTCTGTCTTTTTGAAGAAATCTTCTCTTTTGTTAGGTCAAATTTTGGAACATATCCAAGTACTGATAAAACAAAACGATATAATCCTCAAAACAACGACATAATCCCGAAAAAGGGTCCATTCTAGAATACATTGTTAAGAAACACGAATTTCATAATGAAATGATCAAATGCGAGGGATGGGGAGACGAATCACACCATTCCTGATAATTGTTTTGATCCGACGGCTGGAAATTTCAACATCAGTGGGGAGCATAGCCACGACACCAGAGTAGAAACAGCCACCTGAGTCGTGGCTAACGGTAGGAGCTTGAACAGTCACCGTCACTCTCCCTTTGTCAACGGAGACTGTAAAGTTTTCTTTGGGGACACTTGGCATATCTAAACGCAGGTATAGGCTGCCGTTTTGGAGCTGTTTGGACTCATAAGCCAAATCGAATCCTTGGAGCACATATGGGTGTGGCATCGATTCCGGACCCGTTAATGTTGGGTCTGCTCCACATATAACAACAAATACTTAAGACACACTAATATAATAATACTAATAATTTAAGAAATTTGTATGTATAAATAAAGGCGATAAGCTTTATAGGTGAATAATATTACCATAAGGATCCGTGGCACAGAGATCTACAACCCAAAAAATAGACAATGCAAATGAGTATAACAAAATAACAATCTTCAAGAGGAAAAATCAATACTTGTAGAGATAAAATGTCAATATATGAAAAATTGGTAGATTGAAATTTATTTTTAAAGAAATACCTTCTTGGAAACTTGGGTCAGTAAGAAACGCTGTTAAAAAAAATTCAAATTTTTATAATAAGAAAAAATCAACTTATAATTAAATTAAATTGACGGAATAATAGAAAAAAATGGGTATAGACAGATGTAGGTGATAGTTTGGTTTTAGTGTGTTTTTACACGATGCTAGCCTTTCTTCACAACTCAAGAGTCAATGACTCTGAGGACTAAGTCTCAGAGTGAATCAAGTCTAGTAAAGTGTAATATCCAGTTTAACCATTCAATTCCTTAATGCACTATCATGTCATTACAGCACATAAAAGTGTTAATCCAAATGGGTGAGATGCTAGTAAATAGAATGCAATCAAAGTCACTTAAGTCAACCCAAGCAAATTGATTTTTGGGTGTCTAACCAAGTAACGCAGGAAATATGCAAGTAAAACTGCTAGTGCAGCAAGTAAAACTGCTAGTGCAGCAAATAAAACTGCTAGTGCAGCAAATAAAACTGTTAGTGCAGCAAGTGAACTTGATAAATAAAACTAAGTCAAGACAATGGAAAAACGGGGCAGATAAGTGAAACGAAGTAAAATTAATCAAGACAAGCAAGCTCTCAAAGATGGGGTAATCAACCAGTGACTCCTCTACAATCTACCTAAGGCGCTGAAAAAAAACTCGAACAGAGCTAATCCCTAGACAACAGGTTCACAAGCAACCAAATCCACTCTCGTGATAGATGACCTCAAGCAAGGGCAGTTTCAGACATAGATCTCTCTGACAAAATCTACCCTAGCAGGCATTAAGATCAAACCTGTTTGTGTCAATGAACACCCTAAACATCCAATATCTTAGGCTAGGAATGCAAATCTCTGGTATTAGTTGTTCAAGCATTTCATCAAACACTTTTTGGGTGTGGAAATGCTTGAGATCTAATTCCAATTGATCAGAGAGAAACCAGCATTAAGAACACTAATCCAGAAGGGATTCATAGATAAATAAACTCAAACACCTTAGAAGATCAGAGATTCATCACTAATCTATCCCATCCTCAAGAACCCTAAAAACTACTCACACATAATGATGAACATAAACCCAGAAAAATCAAACATTTCAGAATTCATTGAAAATAGTCTAGAAAGATAGATTGAGATGAGAATAGTAAGATTGCAAAGAATCAAGGCAAACTAAGTACTAGATTAAGAGAAATCTGAATTACAAAATGAAGAACACCCAGAATAATGTTTGGAGGCAGAGAGAACCCCTAAAAATAATAGAATATCCACTGGTTAATACCCAACAGGGGTATTTATAGTAAAATGCGGAAAACCCTAAAACTGAAAAAGACAAAGAAAGATAGCTAAGTCTCCGCGGATGGTGCAGCTCGACAAAGTCTGGTCGAGTGGTGTCGAGTTGCGTCAGTCTTCAAGATGGCATTTTTGTGGTCAACTGGAGATGGGGTTGCGGGTTGGTGCACATTGCTTCCCTTGTCTTCAACTGATAAGATCTTCCCTAGTTTGGCACTTGTGAAGTTGAAACGAGGCTGGAAAAGTGATTTAGAGGGCCAAAGATGATGACTCGGGTGATGAGCTCGAGTTGGGAACACAAGTGGTGATGTGGGACTTCCGGAAATGCTTGACTCGACCAGAAACCGAGTGGTGAACTCGTAAGGGGTCTGCGGATTCTGGAGTGACTCGACAAAGCCGTCAGATTGAGTACCTGACTCGATCACTTTGGTCGAGTGGTAACATCGAGTGGTGTCTTCAAAGTTGGCTCCTTGTGGTCCAGCTCGAGTGGTGGTCGCGATGTGTGGTCGCAGGTTACTGTGGCAGCTCGAGTTGCGGAGGTCGAGTGGCGTTGAATGTGGACATCGAGTGGCAGACGGGTCGATGTTGTTGAGTGGTGACTCGAGTGGTGGAGTTGGTCGAGTCCGTCAGCGTGTTGGTCGAGTCCGTCAGCGTGTTGGTCGAGTCTGTCAGCCTGTTGGTCGAGTCCGTCGTTAGGCCTTACCGAGTTTCAGTAATTCGGTCATAACTCCTTCAAGACTCATCAAAATGATTCAAGACTACCTCCATTGGAAAGCTAACTCACTCCTCTACATTTGTTATGAAGACTGTTGAGGCTGAATCCAAACTCAAAGTCCTCGTCCAGCCGCATCTTTTCGGCGTGTCGGATGAACATCACATCCTACTTTGCTCCATGACTCCAAATTTCTCCAAATGCCTCCAAAACACCTAGAAGCCCTCCAAACATGCAATATGTATGCAAATCCTAATATGAATGCTAAATGAGTGAAAAGACTCTAAATGAGGTGAAACATATGATGAAACTACACCTAAGTGATGTCAAATGCATGCTAAAACATGCTAAAATACAGAGACATCAGTAGGAAGAGGTGTGTGGATATGGATTGATAAAGGTCTTGGAAAGGAGAAGCCTGAGAACTCCATCAGACATGTGAGAAGTGAAGCCAGAGATATCACAACAGTTGCAGACAAGTGTAGTCATGGTAATGTATTTGCGGTCAGAGTGGTCATGTATATGAATCTTTGGTGCATATCCATAGATAATCACAGTTTTATTTGGCAAGTCAAGTGAAGCCTTGAAGCCTTCTTCAGGAACTCCAGGCAAATCCATCCTCACAAATATGTCTTCGTTTTCCAACATCTTTACCTTGGTGAATCCCTTTGGCCCATTTACAAGAAACTGGTTGTTCATCGCGTAAAACCCAGCTGTTCCATTACTAGCAAATTAGATATCAAAACACTCAGATCAGAGAAGTGAAAAGTGAAAATGTGATTGAGGTTTATGAAGAGACTTTACCTAGAGACTGGGGGAAAACAGTAAGAGGCATAGGCATGGACACGATTACGAGGAGTCAAGTTTTTTCTAAGATTCCTATGCTTAGTGCTACTTAGGGTTTCTTTCTACTGAATGTGTGGTTCTCTTTATAGCAAATAGGCATTTCTGGAACTTTAAGTGGTGCGACCTGCAATAACATAAAATATATAAGTTTAGTGCTACTTAGGGTTTGTCTCTTCTTAATGTGTGGCTCTCTCACTTTTACCAGTAAGGTAAAATATCTAAGCTTATCACTTATCAGGTGATGTGTTAAAAATTTTATGAAAAATAATCCCACGGTACATATTAATTAGTTGATATTGGATTTTAGATAAGATATTTGGTAGCTAAAAACTCTGAAATCCCATTGGTTCCAACTTCCAACTTGAATATGTATACCAAACATTTAGTTATGAGAAGTAAAAGTATACATAAATGCCAAAACTTAGTGTTTGTGATATTTCCGCATGACTAAATCACAAGGATGGCAAAGAGAAGACTCGATGCAGAATTCCATAAGTGGTTTCATATCATATGGTGATTCTTAAAACCTTTTTTTAGATTTCTGTAATTTGTATAGTATGTTAAATTTTTGTTATGCTATTTCATGTATCCATTCAATAACAATCATACACCATATTTTTCCTTTTAGGGTTTATCAAGATTTATTTTGGCAAAAAGGTGTCTGAGTTGTTATTTGATCTACTAATTGATCAAGTTGTTGAACTAAGATATATGTGAATTTATTAATACAATTATAGATATTATACCTAAGTATCATATTTTATGTCGAAAACATGGTTTTTAAATAATTAAGGGAATTATATTCTCTACAGGTTGAACAACGCTAATGAATCTGATGAGGAAACTAGCTCATCCGAATAAACGAGTAGATTTTCCAGATGATCATCAACACTTCTCCTATTTATCTATATATCATCATTAAGTTCTACTTTTTAAATTGTTATTTATTTATTTAGTTTTAATGCATTTTAAGACATTTATTGTTTATTGATGTTTCTCATTTGACGTTATGTTTGAAATCTACTTTTTATTTAAGACACTCTTTTTAATCTCATCTTTCAATACAATTATTTATGGTTAGATACTCTTAAATTGAATGACTTTATTACTGCATATATCAAAACCAATATTAAAACCATCTAAGGTTACTGTAAAATATAAACCTTTGTCAGAAAATCATTCCCGATCGTTGTTAGTGTATATACCGTTTTATAAAATCCAAATCTTTTATGCAGTTTTGACAATCTTATCAAAATTATGATTTCTGTTAATTTAGTTGGACTATATTACCAAATTTGGTAGTTTCCCATACTGTAAGATATGTTTTTTTTAGAATACAAAATAATAACTATATCGTTAAAGATATTTCTATACATCAAATTAAATCAATCGAATATTACCACCAAATCTTTAATATTTATGCCTATTTTAAAATGTCAATATATAAACATTGGTTCTCTTTTTCATTAGAGTAACTTTCATCAATAATTATTTTAATTAAAAATTTGTGGGACAAAAAACGTTTTGGGTTTCCAAGCTGTTGCAAGATGATACTAGCTGACAATACTATAAGATCTATAAAGTATCATACATTAAATTTCCTTTACATGTTTTCTACCTTTTTTAATTTAAAATCCTGATAATTTTGTTTTGTAAATTAGTAGGGGTCGCATAATCGAAGCCAGTGTTTCTCCATCAAACCCTATCAAAAGCGTGTATGTATGCTAGGAGATGGTGATTGGATCTCCTTTTATAGTTTTGATGTAGTTCATCATAGAGAAGCAATCAGAAACACATACCATATTTATGAAATTTGTTTTAGCTACTGCACATGGTTTCATCATCTCTATCATGTGTTTGATAGTAGGTTCTTTACGTTTAAGGATTCTTATGCTGACCTACTTGAAGGCCATGTTCGTCGACAATTTCCTATTGGTAATTATGAAAGATTTTAATGATATTTATTTATTATATTTTATGTACCTAATTTCTATAAATACAGATATCTATGGTATTATTAAGAAGCTTTCAAAGCCTTGAAGAATCTCATATGTCTATAGAAATGATGAGCAAGATTTCAAATATATGGCAGTTACATTTACAATGGTGGATCATGAGTAAGTTTGGTAATTTATGTAATTATTTTAACTATTACTAAATGATATATTTTTATCTTAACAAAATATACGTATAAAACATTTTTCAATGGAAACTTTATCAAGTGTTGTGCAGTAGGATCAAGTTGTATTGATTTTATGTTTAAGTGGAACGGATGTGTTTATGATTTTGATTATATTTGTGACAATGTCTTATGTGTCTTGCAATTTTGGACTATTTGTGAATTTAGAGGTAATATTGAAGTTAAAATATTAATAATACAACATTGTGTATTATGAAAAAAATATGTTTAACCTAATATAAGGTACTAATAATGTAGATGAAATTACTCTGATTAATGGAATAAGATGTTCTAAGGTTTTTTTAAACCCTACATTTCCAGAGCTTTATGACACTAAATATGTGTAACTACGGGTTCCTAATATTTTTTTTTTACTTTCGTATTTGACCAAGACATTCAATTCCACTAATCACATCTTTCATTGTTTCTATTTACGATAGGTCTGAATTTAGTCAAGTCTTTTACGACACTGAGGACGATGCATGAAACCATGTTTGGATGTTATTTGTTCTCTACGGATTCACATTTTTAGCCTAAGAACCTTTGGTGAAAGAGTGTTGAATAATTATATTTTTTTCTTATGTTTGAAGTATTGTTTTAACTAAAAGTTTCGAGACTATTTCTGATACACTATTTTTGCTATTCCTATTGATAACATTTTTTTGGTTTGTTCAATATATATATTGAAAACATTAGTTTAAGCTTAAACCATTCATTAGAAAAAAAGTTATAATCCAAATATTTGTATGTTTTTAAAATATGTACCAAACTATGAATCATGACCCATTTTCTATAATATTTAAGAATGTTTAGTAATACTAACCTTAGTCAATCAAATATTAATGATTACATAAGTTTACTCCTCAATTGCTTTGATCCTTTCTATCTCTAGTATCCTACAAAAAATATATGTGAATCATTAGAAAATACAGATTTAAACATGGTAACAAATCATTTGTTTTTCTTAATTACAGTTTCTTATTTCCTTTTTTAAGAATTGATTGTTGAGTAAATATAGAAACCACTAATTTCAATATCAATTTATATTAACTCTTCAATCTCTATCCATATAAACATTAGAAATCAAAGTAAATATTTCATCTAATATCTTCCAAATAAGTTATAAATTCAATCAATAGCCTTCCTACTCGACATTGTTCATCATCTTCTTCATTGCAAGTACATAAGTTTTTTAGTCCAAAACAAACAATATTTTTTACTATAGCATCTTATATAAATCTCTAACTTTTTATTTTTCCATGTTAAGTCATGAAGAAAAAAGAGATTTGGATAACATTAACCAAAATCTTATAAACTCTACAGCAAATCAAGAGAATAAATCCATTAACAGAAGCAAGGTTCCACTCAAATCTATATTTCAAAGTGTATTCCAAGATTTAACTAACACGGTCAATTTTGGAATAGAACAATGTTCATCCTCAGATTTAGATAATTACATAGGATCTTCTTCAAGGAAAAAAGGTTAGACCAAATAGGTTAAATTAAATTTCTTTTCTTTATTAAATTTTTATAAATTCTTTTCGACATAACAAATTAGTGATTCCTTATTAGTGTCAACTGAAGTACACACTTTAGATTCGATATGTTCAACTCTAATTGATGTTAGAGTTGAGTAATGTACTTCTTCAGCTCTTAACTCGATAACATGTCATAGATTTAAGGAACGAAGTAAATCTGGATGTATTGTTTATCATTAGTTGAATAAATATTTATGATGACCATAATCATTATAAAATATTAATACCTGTTGACTAAGCAATTCTATTTTTGAAGATAATGCAAATTTAACAAATGTAGTTATAGAACAATGTTATACTACACCTACAAATGACAAATTTGCTTCCTCATCCAAGAGTAACTCGAAAGGTAAATTTTTAAAATTATGCAAGATTATCAATATAATATTATTTGTAGGTTAATTTCTAATTAAATCAAAATCTCATAATGATTATGTATATTTCTAAAGGTTTTATTCTAATTTATAATTAACTGATTCTCCAAATGTTGTTATTCTAGATGATTATTCAAATTGAACAGAAGTTACAATACAACTACCTAATTCATCACTGGAAGTTTGTTCAAACATGTTCAGTACTCCAATACAGAGAACAATTATGAATCCTTATTCAGGAAATCTCTGTAAGCTTTAGTTTTACTATTTGTTATATTATTTTTTTTGTCATTATTTGTATTGTTTATAGAATTGTTTGACTATTCATCATTTATTATAAAACAATCATCTTCAATAAAATTTTAGAATTCAATAAAAAGCAGTGTAAACATTGACAGTCAAAAAAAAATCTGCATATCACATTTTACAAGACATATCGAACTTACATCACCCACAAAGAAGTAGGTCCAATCAAGCTTAAACATTAATCACTAGAACATCAAAAGTTTTGAATTCTTATAATTAGTTCTTTTGTTGTATTAAGACTTTTTATAGAGTTGAAGTTTGACAATGTTAAAATAACTTTTAAATATTATTTATTTGTAGACCATTCTCAAGATACATGTCCAAAATTTAGAAGATGACTCTGCAAAATAAAGATTTTTATCACTCAGATCCAAGTAAACAAATTTGGAGTATATAACTCATATTTCTCATATATTATTTTTTAACTTTACCATATTTTGTTAACATTACAGACGAGGATATTTATAACATGGAGCAAAATTTTGATTGTAGTAGTTGAGAAGAAGATTATGAAGACATACATGTTCAGTGAGAAGAAGAAACTGATGACCATCATCATTTAGCTCGAAACTTATTTCCAAGTGACTCTGTTTTAGTAAATAATTTTGATGGTCATCAATGGAGATCATCCAGGAATAAAAGGGCTTCATCGAGTAGTAGACCTTTTAATGGATTTCAATATAAGAAGCAAAAGTCAGGTATTTTTAATTTAGTATCATTCTTTGTATTCTTAAATATACTAGATTTATGTATGTTCCTAAATTGTTGTTTAAAATTTATTTTTTCGAGTTAAACCCAAATTTGATATTTATTTAGCTCATGGTGATCCAATATATTCTTGCTCTTCTTGTGGTGCAAAAATGTTGTATGATGAGCGAATTAATAAGAGAAGAAAGACGACAAACCCAGTTTTTTCATTGTGTTGTCTGCAAGGAAGTGTTAAATTGCCATTTCTTAAAGATTCTCCTGACCTTAGAAAGATTTTGCTAACAAATGATAATTCTATAAGTAGATTCTTTTGAGACAATAATAGAATGTTGAACGTTCTTGTTGCAATGACATCTCTTGGTGGAAAAATGGTTAGGAATTCTCAAAATGGTAGAGGCCCTAACATGTTTCAACCACAAGGAGAAAATTATTATTTGATGGGTAGTCTGAAACCAGAAGAAGGTCACGATTATAAGTTTTTCCAGCTCTATATTCTCGATACTATAAAAGAAATAGAAAGCAGATCAAATGTGTTGAGGTATGTTTTGAATCTGTCTATTTTAATAATATTTAGTATAAGTATTTTCTATTTGTTATATATACATTTTTACCTCTTCATATTTATTTAAAATTTGTAGCAAAAAAAACAAAAAAAAAGAGTACGGCCCAAAAACAAAGACTACAAAAGAAAATTATCGAAGCACTCATCAAGATGTTGGATGTTGTAAATCCCTATGTTTCAGCGTTTAGGTCAGCCAGAGAAAGATTAAATTCTGAGGAAAGTGAGACTTTCCACATGAGGATTATTAGTGATCATGTAGGGAAGGATGGTAGAAATTATAGCAAGCATGTTGCTTCTGAGAAAGCTGCATTAATTCCTGGTGATTTTCATAAAGATATGCCTGAATGTGATATTGTCATAGAAGAAAGGACATCTGGTAAGCTCCATAGGATTAAAGAATATAATCCTTCCTATTTTCCGTTACAATATCCTATGATTTTTTGTTCTGGTGAAGTTTCAGACCTGGAATTGAGAAAGGTTTCAGCAGAGGAAACAAGAAAAAGAAACATACTATAAGTATAAGACAATGGTTTGCATTCTGCATTCAATAGAGGAACAATGAGTGTCAAACTCTTCTTAGGTCTAAGCGGTTATATCAACAATTCTTGGTTGATGGATTCACAACTCCTGAGTCTAACAGGTTATCTTACATCAAATTTAAACAAAATAATTTGACATGTGAGACTTATGACACTATTCAGAAAGCTGCTTTGGCTGGAAAGACTACTATGAGTGAGAAAGAGAGAAGGATTTCAATACCAGCTTCATTCACTAGTGGTCCTAGGTACAAAGATCATAAATATTATGATGCTATGGCCATATGCAAACACTTTGGGTTTCCGGATTTGTTCATCACTTTTATATGCAATCCAAAGTGGCCAGAGATAACTAGATATCTCAAAGAGAGGAATTTGGTTGTGGATGATAGGCCTGATATTGTTACTTGGATTTTTAAGATAAAGCTTGATTAACTCATGTATGATTTGACAGTAAAGAATGTATTTAGGAAAACAGTTTCGGGTAAGTCTATTATTTATCATGTTGTTTTGTAAATTCATATTAAAATTAACTTTATAATATTTTTTTATATTATTTAATATCTTTTTTTTTTTTGCAGCTTTGTATACTATTGAATTTCAAAAAAGAGGGTTTCCTCATGCTCACATAGTGTTATTCTTACATAATACTGACAAGATAACAACACCAATGACATTAATAAATTCATTAGTGGTAAGATACCAGACAAAAAAAAAGATCATGAGCTATACCAAGTCATATCAGATTGTATGATACATGGTCCATTTGGAGCCGCTAATCATAACTCACCGTGTATGGTTGATGGTAAGTGTTCAAAATTTTTCCCTAAGCCGTATTGATAAAACAACAATTTTTAAAGATGGTTATGCAATTTATAGAAGGAGGGAATCTGTACACTATGCAGAGAATAATGGTTTCAGGTGTGATAATAGATATGTCGTCCCTTACAACCCAACATTATCTAAACGTTATGGTGCTCACATTAATGTGGAGTGGTGCAATCAGTCTGGAGCTATCAAATACTTATTCAAGTATATCACTAAAAATAGTGATGGCGTTGCTGTAGTTGTTGAGCCCTCTAATAATAGTAGAAATACTCCAGTTGGAAATAATAATTCAAATAAGAAAAGCACGCAAAAGGATGAAATAAAAGATTGGTTTGACTGCAGATTGGCTATATGAATAGTTTATCATATATATAAGATATTGTAGCCTATATATCTACTAAATATAATTTTTATTCATTGATTTAATTTTATTCAAGGTATGTATCCTCTTCTAAAGCCGTTTGGAGGATTTTCAAATTTCTACTAAGCTATCGATCAACTCCTTTGAGAAGTTAAATTTCCATCTACCAGGGAAGCAACCATGCGTTTTGAAAGATGATGACAAAATAGAAGAAGTTTTTGATTAGAAAGCTCTTGAAGATTCTTTGATGCTGGCATGGTTTAATTTGAATAAGGTTGACGACTTTGCTAAGATTCTAACTTATTCCCAAATCCCAAATTATTATACTTATTGTAACATCCACAAACCAATAATGGGGGTGTATTTGTTGACTTCAAAAGTTAGGGGTTGATTTGATTAAATCCAGGAGTTGCAAGCGGGTTTAATTGATAATTTTGGAAGTTTGGGGCCAATTGGTGATTTTGGAAAGTTAGGGGTTTAACTGATCGAATTGGAAGTTTTTGGATTGGTTAAATTGATCGATTTGAAAGTTTGGGGTCAATTGCGAAAGTGGCATAAAATGGGAGGACCGTTCCGTGTAATACGGAAAGTGTGATACATATATGTGTATCATCACGTGTACCTCCCTCTTCGTCTAACCTAGCCGCCTCCAAGCTTGAGAGAGAGAGAGAGAGAGAAGAGTGTCCCGGTGGTGGTGAGCCGTGCACGTCAAGAGTCTTCTCCGCCGTGGTTGTTACGACCTTTAGAATTTCTGTAAGTTTGAGAAGTCGTCAAACCTTACCCCGGACATATCCCGAAGTTTTCGAGGTGAGTGCTTGCGTGTTAGAATTGGTGATAGCGTAGTATAATCTGGTGATAGCGTTGTTTGGTGATTGCGTGGTTATTTTGTGGTGTACATGTGTTGCATGTTTATTTTGGTGTAGATGACTGTGTTGTTAGCCTTGTAGTTTTATGCTTCATTCAGTATCTTTTATATTGAGGCATCTCGTTATGTGATGCAGGTAAAGATTGATTCTTACTGGAGCTCGTGGGACCAAGGCTGTGGAGATGGATGACATGACCAGAGTCGGGGTTAACTTTATGTTGCTTTTATGATTATTTATTTACTGTTGAGACGGTATTGTTTAGTAGTTTGCTTCCGCTAAGTTGTTAGATTTTATTTATTTATTTAATTGGTGAATTTAATAAATAAATCGTCTAAATTGTTTAGAAAATTTTTAAATTTGTTGTTTCTGCGCGGTTTCTGTGTTAGTAAACCGGTCCCGGTTTAGGGGTTTCCGGGATGTGTCGTTTCACTTATAATAAGCAGAAAAGGCAGTTCAAGAGAAGAATAAGAGGATTTGCCATTGGAAGAAACTATGTTCTATGAAAATGTGAAGCTGGATATTTTTTGAGAATTCTTCTTAACATAGTTAAAGGTTCAACATGTTTCAACAATCTCAAAACATATAATGATGTTGTTTATAAAGAATACAAAGATGCATGTGAAGCAAGAGGTCTTTTACAAGATGAACAGCCTACATTGACCAAATTATAAAAGCAAGTTTGATCTGTTTTGGAGACGATCGGCCTAAGCTATGTGCTACGACCTACTTTATGATTTGCCATCAAAACCAGAGTGTATTTGGGAAGCAACATGGAAAATTCTATCAGAAGATATGCAGCATAAAATGAGACGAAATTTTAACAACCCAGGTTAGTTAAATTTGTAATTTTGTTTCGGATATTTAATAAATTTGTTACACAATTATCATTCGAATGATTGCTTATATTGTTCTGTTTTTTTTTAATCAAATATTTTGCAGATCTCATTCTAAGTGTTGCAGACAAACAAAACTATATACTAGTAGAGATAGATGACTGGTTGCAATTTAATGGTAGTGCACTTGCTAATTATCTATCCATGCCTCAACCACATAGAGAAGGTGCAGATAATTCTAATCGTCTTATTACTGATGAATTGAATTGTAACGACCCAAAAAAAAATTCTAAAATAATATATTTTAGGGAAATATTTTTAAAATAATTAAATAAAATTATAATCTCAAAAAAAAAATGACAATGTCTGCAACCTTATAATAAAACAAATCCTCGAGAAATAAGAGCAAATAAAATGTATATAAAAAAACTATCAAGTCTCGCGCTACAACGAATTCAACACTTTAAACTTCGGCTACACGTTGTTCCTCCTTTACACCGTCTGCACGGAAATCAGAACTTAGGTGAGCAAAAAAAATTGCTCAGTGAGACTACAACCCGACTGACATGTACCAACACGGTCTGATCCCGCACAGAAAAATATTCACATGTTGGTACAAAAAAAAACATGAATTCATATCCAACAAATTCTAAAATAAAATCATCAAAACATAATAACTTCATCATAACAGATCTATATCATCAGAACAGACATATATTTCAGAACAGAATAACCATATATCCAGCAATGCTATAGCATAATGGTATGACCCCAACATTGGTCACCTAAACAATTTACTAACAGAATATATACATAATATACTTGATAGGGATGCTGGCCTCTAACAAGCTGATAAGGAAGTACGGTCCATGGCATTAACCGACCTCAATACCACTATCTGTTGTATATCTGTTGACGATGCCGGCCGCCACAGATTTGCTCAATAGAGCTAGCTAAATCAGAGAAGCATGCTGATACCGATCTTAACAGAATAACATATCTCATCATCATAATCATAATTTCTAGTAACCCATAAAGACATTATCACATAATTTCTAAATTCCAAATAATTTAATCAATTCTTAATTCATATTCGAATTAATATATTGAATTAATATTCAAATACTTACTTATCACTAAAATTTTCTAAAATATTATACCATTGTATAATAACTAAAAAGAGAGTTAGAACTCACCTCGACACAAATTTTCAGCTTAACGAACCCATAATGAAAAGTTTACAAAAGCTCTTGAACACCAAATAAAGCACCTAAAATCGACCATTAATCAGAAAAATACGTTAAATATGTCCTTAGAAAGCTTTCGACAATAGCAATCTAAATCTGGAATCTAAATTCTTAAAACGGGTCTAAAACCTACTGAACCGGCCAGATTTCCATTCGGTTTAAAACTAAAATATGTCCAAATTTATTATCTATTACAGGGACTTGTTTGTTGTGTTCATTAAAGCCCAAAACCGGTTTCAAATATAAGAGAACCGGATTAAAACATCTTCAATTAGAAGAGATAAGCATCAGATCGGAGAACTTACAACTCAAAATTTGATCAACTCAGAATACCAAATGAAGAACGGTCACTTGGGCTGGATTCAGGAGAACGAGAAGTTTCTAGAGAGATATAGATTGTATCCTAATTCTCCCTGTAAAGAAAACCACCATTAAAGAGCTTGAAGCTCACTTTCATGGAAGAAAAATTGCAGAAGAAAGTAGATGAAGCTTACCAATCGCTTCTACTATGGCTGGGACGACACAAAACTAAAGCAGCAACAAATGAGGCCTCAAACAACCTAAATCACCACAGATTCGGAGCATAAATTATCAAAAATCTGCAAATCGGACTTAGGCAAAAAGGGTCTCGAAAACTCACAAAAAGTTAATTTGACAGCGTAGTCAGCTTGTAAATGCTTGGGGCTTTAAAAAGCATATAAATACGAGGTATTAGGGTTGAAAACTGAAGATTCGAGTTGTCAAAAACTATCTCATATATTTCGGAAAGGATGAACTCGAATTCATCCAGATTTTCACGATTTTTCACTTCAGTCCTTGTTCTTTTCTCTATTTACAGATCTTGCTTCCAACTTTTTAATCGATCAAAAATCTCCCTGAAATCAGACAACTTCAAAACTTCAAAACTCCAAAATCTGATTCTTTTTTTTTTCTTCTCAAATTTTGGATGTTACAATTTCACCTCCCTTAAAAAGGATTCGTCCTCGAATTCAGAGACTTACGTGGAATAGGTGGGGATACTTTTTTTCATCTCCGACTCCAACACCCACGTCGCTTCATGAGCGCCATGATTCGCCCACGACGTCACCTCCCCACAACAAGCTAAACAACAGAACGAACCAAAACAGCCACAAGATCGAACCAAGCTTACCGAGACGAAGTGCCTTCCTGCTCATGTACGGCTCAGCCTCCGTCAAGTTCCTCCTCGTGCAACTTCCTCCTTCTCCCTTGATCACCTCACAACAGCTCCTATGATCCCAAAACTCTCGATCTCGGTTGAAGGTGTCGAAGAAACTGCTCAGTGAGGGAAGAAGGCGAGATCGCGTGAATTAAAAGAAGAAGGCTTAGGGTTTTCGTCAACTTTTAACAAATACAGCGATCAGTCCTCGAACTTTTTAAACTTTACAAATCGGCCCCACTACTTTTGAAATTATCAAATAAACCCACCGATAACAATTGATTTAATCAATTTAACCCTCAACTTCTAATTCTCTAATTAGAACCCCCAATTAATGGGTTACAAATGTTACAGGAATGCTCACGAATAACTAAAGAGAATAACTCTCAAAGTGTTAGATAAAAAGCTGGTTGATTATTCTCAAATGAGATTACATGAATATAAAGAAAAAAAAACTTGGTAATAAAGATAAGTAATAAATTGTCTTGAAAATAAAAAGAAATAAATATAGGGAGTTTAATGTGAATTCAACTCTTGGACTCCTCCATGGATGCATCCACAAATGACTCTTGGACTTCATTTTCGTCACTCTCTTGGACCTGAGAATTAAGTCACTTCTTTTGGGCATTCTTGACTTGTAAGTAGGTTTAAAATGGGCTGGACTTGATAGTAAATATCCTCAAAAGAATTTTGAATATTCTTCTTGTCCATAAGACCTTGAATCAGCCCGTTAAGTGCTTCATTCCTCTTATCTCTTTTTTCTATCGTGGGTTCAATTGAAACAACCAAATCATCATCTTCATGTTCTTTGCTGCTCACGATATCCTCTTCAAAATCGCTAAATCCATGCTTAATCCTTTTATCATGAGCTCTTGTCACTTTTCCAACGGGTACAAGCGATGTATCTTCTTGATTATCTTTGCTGCTCATGATGATCATATCAGCACTTCTCCATCATTTGGCTCATTGATTTTTCCATCTCCAATATCCAATATCCACTTTGAAAACTCTTCTATCTCCTTAGCTTTCTCTAGATCCTTTTCTGCCATAAGTCTCATATTCTTTGTTAACTTCAACACTGTCACATCATCCCAAATATCAGAAGAGTTAAGAGATGCCAAAACTATATCAGCACGACTTCCTTTAGGTATTACAGGAAGAATTTGCCTGAAATCTCCTCCAAATAGTACTACTTTTCCTCCAAAAGGTCTATTGTCTGGATCTTTTATGATATCCCTAAGACTCCGATCTAAGGATTCAAAACAATGTTTACCCATCATAGGAGCTTCGTCCCATATAATGAGAGATGCTTTCGATAGTAAGTCTGCAAGATGACTACCAGGTTTTATGTTGCAAGTAGATAACTCATGAGGATTAAGAGGAATACTGAACCTCGAATGGGGCGTTCTTCCGCCTTTTAATAACAAAGATACAATTCCGCTAGAAGCAACATTGATCACTATATATCCTTTTGTATGAAGAGCAGCAGAGAGTAGTTTCCATAAAAACGTTTTACCAATGCCACCAAAACCATAGATAAAGAATACTCGTCCTTTCTTATTATTAGCAGCTCCAGCTATCTTGTCGTATATAGATTTCTGCTCTTCTGTTAAATTGCATAAATTGTCATTGAGATCTTGTAACATTTCATATTGGTTGTAGCTCATCTCATCGTGTAGGATCAGGTTCTCATCTTTTGCTCCAAAATTATCATCAGGCCTTGGCATGTCCTCAAATCTTGCCACAGAGCTTCCATTTCGTCTTAATAGTTTCTGAAGTTCAACCAATGTGTAATTCTTTAGCTTCTGAGCACTAAACTTAAGACCTGAATATAAATGTTTTTATGATTACAATTAGTAAAAAAACAGAAAATTAGGGTTAAGTAGTGTAACTGTGTTAATAATAAAGTCAGTTTATTGTAAAGTAAAATACCTGGCCTCTTCCGTTCATTTCGCTTCTTCTCGAGGATATCTTCTGCCAAAATATGCCAGGTTTTATCCCATACTAACTCTGGTTTTGTTAAACTGCCGGATAATAGCATAATAAAAAAAAAATTACGAACAAAAGGGGCTAGTGCTGTGAAGCTTGCTTCCTTAATACCTTCAATATACTCTTTGTCGTCATCCAATAAGCCTAACATAAAACATGTATCCTTGAATGATTCACATACTACATCATTCACAGTCTTCAACTCATCATAAGGCATTGCCCATTTTTTATGATTGAGCATTACTCTTAGGTAAAACAATTTTCCAGTTGATGGAGGAATATATTGAAGTCTTCCAATAAATTTACCTTTCTTCCGTAATGTCTAAATCTTTTCCTTCGCATTGTAGACAAAAATAGTTGGTAACTCAGCATATAACAAACCCCTTGCACATTCATGGTTCCTATTGCAGTCAAACCATGCTAAAAATTGTGTGTAACCTATATTTGGTCAATTCAACACATTTTTGACTGAATCTTTATCTTTGTAAATGATGAAATGTTCTCCTTCTAGATGGAAAGTCAACTTCTCAACAGCAGTTGTTCTAAAATGTATAGGATTCTCCAAAATCCGCCATGTCGCTTCGCAAGCAGAAACATACCTAATTTTAAATTTAATTTAAGATAATTAAATATATTACGTAGAAATCAATGTAATAATGCAAAAAAAATTGTATATTTTTTAAAAAATAATGATATTGTTGTAAATTATTTTACCTTGCGTCAAAATATTTCTTTATCTAGTCAACTGGTTTTTGTGGAAGTTGTTCTTCATAACCCACAGCTGAATTTTGTCCACTTTGATTACTCTGCTGTGTGGTGCCAACTACACCATTACTACCACTACCTTCTTCTCAAGAACCACCAGTAGAAGAATTAGAAATGAAGGTAGCTGAGACACAGTCATTTCCTTTGTGTACATACTTGAACAAATACTTGATAGACCGTGTCTGATTAAAGTACTCCACATTAATATGAGCACGGTACCTTTTTAGCAACATAGGATTATGCGGGACAACAAATCTGTTATCACACTTTATTCCATTTTTTTCAACAAAGCTTCCATTATCTCTTCTTTTGTACACCGGATAACCATCATCATCAATTCTGGTTGTATCACTATATGATTTAGGGTAATATTTAGAACACTTACCATCCAACATATAGGGGAGATTTCTGTTTGCTGCTCCACATGGTCCATGGATCATCAAGTCCTTCACAGCTTCATGATAAAATGGATCTTTCTTTTTATCAGGAATTTCAGCAGAAATAATCCGATCTATGTCATCAGTTGTAGGCAATTTGAAATTTGTAGACATAAACAATAAGATGTGTGCATGTGGTAATCTTCTTTTCTGGAACTCAATAGTGTACATAGCTGAAAATATAAACAGTAGTAGAAAATTATGTAAGTTAAACTATATTTAATATGAAAACATTACAAAATATGATCAAGTTAGTAAACTACGAAGATTAAACATAAATATTCTTAAGGGAAGTTTACTCAAATGATATGGAATCTGAAAAAAATGACTACACTAGTGCAAATCTTTTTTTTATTACTGTAATGTTTTCCGTCTCCAAAATACCCTTCAAACTATGTTATAACAAAAACGTAATTACAAGAATGCCATTAATTTTATTTTCCACATCAGCGAAAAATTTGGCGCCATCCGACGTGACGTAAATTGGTGGCGTGTATTAGTTAAGTCTGCATAAAAATTTCTCGCTACATTACATTCGACTATCAAGAAATGTGGCTGACTTATGTAAACGGCCGACTTATCATTTTTTAGGCTGACTTATTACCTAAAAGTTATGGCTGACTTACGGAACATCGGCTGACTAATAAGTATAAGTCATGGCTGACTTATAAAACTGCGGCCGATTTAAGAGAATTTTGGCTGACTTATTCCTATGATATGGCTGACTTATCAAGTTCCGACTGACTTAAGTAGCTGATTTATTTTTTTTCGGCTGATTTCAGCGAGCTTTAGTGGCTGACCTATGTTAAGTCAGCGGTCACGCGGCTGATTTTGGATTAGTTGTGGCTGATTAAACAATTAATCATTAATTACTATAATAGTATGCGTTTAATGGCTGATTTACTCAACGTATCCGCTGACTTATATTTTTCCACCTTATTTAAGTGTTATCATGGCTGATTTCATAATCTTCTATAATTACTCAAATAGTATATTTAGTTATGACTGACTTATTACATCGTTTTATGGCTGATTTTGGAATGACTGACTTACGAATTCATTTAGTGGCTGGTTTCCATGTAAGCAAGAAAACAATTACGTCAGATTTTATGAAATAACACGTCGGATTTAAGGGTTCATGTTTAGGGATTTAGGGTTCATCTTCATTGCGCCGTTCTTCGTCAATACTTCTTTTCTTCTTCATCTTCGATGGATCCTACTATTATTGTGTCCGGCAAATGGATTCAAAAAATTTGGTACACATTCAATCCCGACCAGAGAGGATGCAGAGTTATAAATGCAAACGAACAAACAAGTTTCAGCTGTTTAGTGGATATGATATTGGAGGACTACGGATTGGATTCGCGAAGGTGTAAGATTCAGCTGAGCTACATGTTTGGAAACAAGACTATGAAAAAGTTATCGCAAGATACTCCTCCAGTTTATGTCTATAATACTCGGCAACTCCAAAGCTTTTTGACCCTGAGTAAAATCGATAAACTACGTCTATGTGTAGAATTTATCGAGATCGATGTTAGCAAAGTTATTCAGCAGGAGAATTCGAATGAGAAGCTGAAACGTCCGTCTAGTGATTATGATGATTTAGAAGCCAAATTTGGGGTGATACGGGAAGAAAAAGATATGGGGAGCTTCACGGGCGAAGAAGAGGAAGATGGAGACAAAGAAGATGACGAGTTCGACACCAGATTTGACATTTTCGACGATCTTGATGGTGCGTCATCTGATGATGATAACTTTAGTTTATTAGGAAAGCTTGTTGCAGACGAAGATTCGCCGACTTTGCCTCCTTAAAAGAGATCTCAAAACGTTGTTATACAAGAATTGAACACCTCTAATGTTGTTTGAGATTTGGAGATGTCATCGTTAAATCTCGCCGTCAGACAACGCTACGATAGGAAAAAAGATTTGGAGAATCGACTGAAACTTCTTTCGGTGAGGGATCGATTCGATTTCGATGTCTCAATATCAACTCCGGAATTGTTCATTGTTAGATGTTGGGTAGATGGATGTAGCTGGAGAGTTCGTGCGTCTACATATGGAGATTCTCCAGAGTTTTATGTTCGTAAATTTGATTCAGAACACACATGTTCTATAACTGAGCGTTCTGCACGATCTCAACAGGCAACACCAGATGTTTTAGGAGTCTTATACAGAGATTTCATTGGCGACATTGATCCAACGGTTCTTCCTAGGCATGTCGGGATAGCTATCAACAAGCAATTTGGTATCAAGGTAATGCAAGACATTATGTTATCGGTTGACTTATCTTTCCATGTGGTTGACTTATCTTTTTATACGGCTGATTTATCTTTCCATGTGGCTGACTTATCTTTTCATGTGGCTGACTTATCGTTTTATACGGCTGATTTATCTTTCCATGTGGCTGACTTATCTTTCCATGTGGCTGACTTATCTTTCTATGTGGCTGACTTATCGTTTTATACGGCTGATTTATCTTTCTGTATAGATGGATTATTGGAAGTCTCATAGGACGTTAAAAATTGCGAGGCAGCTTCATACGGCCAGTCTTCAGAAGTGGTTTGAAGACTTGCCTTCTTTCTTGTATATGTTACGAAGGGCAAACCCGGGTACAGTTACGCGCCTTCAACTTGACGTAGAATCGAGATTCAAGTATCTCTTTCTTGCTTTTGGAGCGAGCGTGAGTGGATTACCATACATGCGTAAAGTAGTCGTTGTCGATGGTACATTTCTACATGGAAAATACAAAGGGACGCTCCTCACTGCATTAGCTCAAGATGGTAACTTCCAAATTTTTCCTATAGCCTTCGGTGTGGTTGACACTGATAATGATGAATCTTGGCAATGGTTTTTTCCCCAACTAAAGATTATTATTCCCGACGATAAGGCTCTTGTAATCATATCAGATATGCATAAATCGATAGGGAAAGCAATTGGAATGTTGTATCCGCTCGCGGCTCGTGGAATTTGTACATATCATTTGTATAAGAACATCTTGGTACGGTACAAAGGTAGAAGCCATTTTCGCCTTGTGAAGAAAGATGCCAATTGTTATAGAATGGATGATTTTCAGGCTACCTTCGATGAGATTGCAACCCTTAATCCTGACCTTCATGGCTACCTTCAGAGAGCTGATGTACGGATGTGGGCACGGGTTCATTTTCTAGGCAATATATATAACTTGACGACCACAAATATTGCAGAATCGATGAACAAGGTACTTTCAAAAACTAGGGATTACCCTATTATTCGACTCTTGCAATCGATTAGGTCAATGATGACGAGGTGGTTTGCTGAGCGACGCCAGGATGCGAGGTCGATGAGGACCATGCTCACACGTGCTGTTGAAAAATTCCTAGAGGTAACTTGTTTTATAAGTCAGCCATTATACTATTATAAATCAGCCATTTATTGATAAGTCAACCGTCCTTTTTTGATAAGTCAGCCGTGTCTTTTTTTTAATACTTGCAGGGCCGTGTCAGTGGGGCAAGACTTGCGAACGTACAGGAGATTGATTCTGTTTATATAGAAGTTGTATGCGGATCCTCGTTACATATTGTAAACATGGCCGAGAAAAAATGCACTTGCCGTCGTTTTGACATGGAGAAAATACCGTGTGAACATGCAATCGCTGCTGGGGAGTATATGAACGTATCTCGTATCCTACTATGTGACCCATGTTATACGACAGATTATATGGCGAACGCTTACGCTGGCATAGTCATGCCTGTGGATACGGCGCTCCCTGTACCGGATCATATAGCTAACTTAGTTTGCACGCTCCCAGTTCCTCGTCAACAGCCAGGAAGGCCCAAGAAATCTCGTATGAAATCTTGTTTAGAAATAGCGCAGGAGAAGAAACGTCCTAGGAAGCAACACACTTGTTATCGTTGTGCTCAGGTTGGACATAATGCCAAAACTTGTAACGTGTAGTTTCGTCGGCATAGATTCATAAACTGTTTATTCACTTTGAACACATTTTTATTATATGTATCCCCTATAATCTGTCACTCTATACCGTTTATGTTACGTATGGTTGCATAAAATGGTTTTTGGTAATAATTTTACCATATTATCGTTTAAAATAGGATTCGATTCGAAGAATATTAACTTGATCATGTCTCATAAGTCAGCCATCAAAGAGTATAAATCAGCCGTTTAGGCGGGAATTATAAATTTTGAATTTCGATTTAGGCGGCAATTTTGATAAGTCAGCTGTGATTAAAATCATAAGTCACGACTCGAGGATTATTCTATATAAATCAATCGTTAAAAAATCTATAATCATCCTTGAAAATAACATCCATAGCTACCCAATGGTTTGTATTCACTTGGTGCACCATATATAAGTGGTCAATCATCGTAATACCACTTTTTTCCTAGTAACCATATCTTTGGGTCTCAGACCATTCGCATAAATCAAACCAAGCTAGGGAATCAAACTAGGATTTAGATCTTCTGGTAATCTGCCTAAACTGACAAACCACTGGTCCATAAACACAAAACGCGTACTATGGTAAGGGGATGGATCTTTCAAAGACCTTTTAGAGAGCATTCTCATAAATGCCTGGATATGCTGTAAATTTTTAAAAAGAAACGATAAGTTAGCCGAAAAACGAAAAGATAAATCAGCCGTTAAACGATAAGATAAATCAGCCGTTAAACGAAAAGATAAATCAGCCATTAAACGATAAGATAAATCAGCCGTTAAACGCCTGGATATGCTGTAAATTTTTAAAACGAAACGATAAGTCAGCCGTTAAACGAAAAGATAAATCAGCCGTTAAACGAAAAGATAAATCAGCCGTTAAACGAAAAGATAAATCAGTCGTGAAACTGTTATAAATCAGCCGTGAAACTGTTATAAATCAGCCATTACTTGCATCATCTCCTAACCATCCATATTTTTCATTAGGCCATTGGTCCCTCGGAGTGGTTAGAACAAAGTAAAAGTCAATTTCTTCTGGTAGTTTATCTTCTGATGGGATTGACCTGAGAAAAAATGTTAAGACAATGAGGAAAAACGTAGACAACCAACATTATTAAACTAGATTGAACGTACCTGAACGGTTGGAGATAGTCCATAAAGGCCTCCAATCTCTGTGGATCAGGTGCCTTACATGGATCATAGATCGCTACTGAAGGAACTAAGCCTTCCCTCATACATGTCTGCCCTGTATGTCCAACATACGGATAAGGTAGAGGATTCATTTGATCACGGTCTTTACCTGCTTGCATTGCCAGTCTTGCTGCCCTTAGCTTATCCTCCATGGTCTCAGATGTCTTTTCTTCTGGTTGAGGCAACATCTTGTAATCTTCTTCCTTAAATTCCTTAGTAACGTCGATAACATCACTACTGTCCCCTGGTTTATTCAGATCTGAATCACTTTCATCTATCAGTTGAGGAATATTCTGTTTCTTCTTCCTAACCACTCTTGGTTGCTTGAAGATGATTTTGCTCTTATAACCAACAACATTCTTTTTACTCTCTTCATCTTTCTTTTTACTCTCTTCACCCTTCTGTTTTTTTCTCTTCATCTTTCCTTTTCTTCTCTTCCTCTTTCCTTTTCTTATCTTCCTCTTTCTGTTTCTTCTCCTCCTCTTTCTTTTTCTTCTCTTCCTCTTTCTTTTTCTTTTCCTCTTCCTCTTTCCTTTTTTCCTCTTCCTCTTTCCTTTTTTTCTCTTCGTCTTTCTTTTTCTTTTCCTCTTCCTTCCTTTTCTTCAATTCCTGAGCCTTCTCTTTCTGCTATGCTTCAGTCTTCCTCTTATCTACTGCCTCCATCCTCGAGGCAGTTTGCCTCAACGATCTCTTATTCTTCCTCGCGCTAGGTACTAGGTCCTGGATAACAAAATCATCATCTATATCTTAGATTTTTTACGGCTGTATGACTTTCTTTGCCTGGGGTACAAACTGTAATAGAAAATGTATCATATATCAGCCATAAAGCAATCCATAAGTCAGCCAATTCTGTCTCCAAGTAAAGTTATACTATGACCAAGCTTTTCCTCCAATCTAGCAAACTTTTCTTCCATTCTAGCTTCAACCTCAAAAAAACTTTTCTCCATTGCTTCAAATCTTCTTAAGAGATTTTCCACTAATTCCACTAGGCCAGATCGTTTGTCCTCTCTATCACGGTGTTTTTCCGGGGTCTTATCACCTTTTGATTTAATCGACTCATCATCACTGTTTCTTGGCCTAATGGAATTAGTCGACTCATCATCACCTTTCGATTTTCACTTCTTCCTCGGTGGTTCAATAACATCTGCTTTCCGATTTTTATTCTTATTCTTCTTTCCATGGACTCCATCATCCTTGTCCTTCACATCCCAATACCCTTCGACAAAACGATCTTCAATTATGTCGACTATCAAGTTATGGAGCTCTTCGTCTACACATTGTTCTCCATTGGTAAAAGGATAAATCTTATCAACCGGCGGCATGATCATCTTTCTGACACGGACCTAGCAAAATATTCCAACGACATCAGAAGATAAGTCAGCCATAATAGAAACGAAAGTCAGCCATAATAGAAACGATAGTCAGCCATAATATAAATGAAAGTCAGCCATAATATAAACGAAAGTCAGCCATCATAGAAACGAAAGTCAGCTATAATAGAAACGAAAGTCAGCCATAATATAAATGAAAGTCAGCCATAATATAAATGAAAGTCAGCCATAAAAACTTACCCGACCGTGTGTGGTAATCTCTTCGTTAATAACCTTGTCCAAATCAGCTCGAGTACGAGTTCCGCCCCATTTGAGGAATGAAATTTCATTTTCATTAACGATTCTACCAAAACGCTCTCCAAAAATCGTTATTGATTCAAATGCCCAAAAGAGAAGGGCATGCACGCAGCCATTAACCATGTATCCATTTCCATCCAACTGCGCATTACTAACACCCTCAATAAGAGATTTATAAGCAACTAAACCCCAAGGATAGTCATCAATCCATTCATCTTTGAAGACTCTTTTCACAGCTTCTAGCGGTATTCTCGAGTTGTGATGTAGACCATAGATCCCCATATGTAGGATACATAACAACCCCACCATTTTCTGCTCTTCAGGATTCCATCTCGGACACTTACCAAACACTTTAGCCAATTCATCCCATTTTGGGCGACCTACACACCCTCTGGGAATACCCAACTTCTCCCAGAACATTGCATACTCGGGTTCACAGGATTCTATACTAGGCGGCTCTGTCTTTAGGTGAGTTATGTCAATAAACTCATCTAAGCCTAATCTTATTGGCTGTCGACCTATTACTGCCCAAATTTCATTAACACTCTTCAGGAGCAACTGATGAGAAAGAAGATATTGCACAATCTTCGCAGACCACTGGTAGTCATTGTCCACTAACTTAGGAATTATTCCTAATTTTGTGCCCTTGATTTCATTCCAGACATCAATCCCTATTGCATCTCGGACGGATGCTAAACTCGAGGTAAGACAATTGTGGTTCATACTCTTGCTCTCCAATGGAAACTTTCCTTCTTTATAACGTCTAGGTGGGTATTTCCTTGGTCCCTCCATCTGCGTCAAACACAAAAATTAAAAAACATAAGTCAGCCATAAAGCAAACAATAAGTCAGCCATAAAACAACCCATAAATCAACCAGAAACATAAGTCAGCCATAAAGCAATCCATAAGTCAGCCATTGAGTAAACCATAACTCTGCCAAGTAAAACATAAGTCAGCTATAAAGCAAACAATAAGTCAGCCATAAAGCAAACCATAAATCAGCCAGAAACATAAGTCAGCCATAAAGCAATCCATAAGTCAGCCATTGAGTAAACCGTAACTCTGCCAAGTAAAACATAAGTCAGCCATAAAGCAAACAATAAGTCAGCCATAAAGCAAACCATAAATCAGCCAAAAACATAAGTTAGCCATAAAGCAATCCATAAGTCAGTCATTGAGTAAACCATAACTTTGCCATAACTCTGCCAAGTAAAACATAAGTCAGCCATAAAGCAAACAATAAGTCAGCCATAAAGTAAACCATAAATCAGCCAGAAACATAAGTCAGCCATAAAGTAATTCATAAGTCAGCTGTAAAGCAACTCATAAGTCAGCCACTACATATCGTAAAGTCAGCCATCTGATTGCAACTGATTGTATACCAAATCTGTGTCGTGATTATGTTGTTGTTGTGCTTGATAACTCAGATTTAGTATACAATCAGTTGCAAGTGCTCAAAAATTTGTAAACCCTAAGCAATAACCCCAAATCAACATCATAAACAAGCAAGTAAATTTAAAAAAAAAACAAAATTCAACTTTCTTACCGACGACAGAGGAGGCGATTTCAACGACGGATTGCGATGAAAGATGGGGAGATTGCGATGGATTTTGAGCGAGAAAGAGAGAGAGCGAGAGCGAGAGAGAGCGAGAGAGAGATGGGGAGATTGCGACGGATTTCGACGATAGATTTCGACAATGAAAGATGGGGAGATTGCGATGGATTTCGACGATAAAAGATGGGGAGATTGCGACGGATTTCGACGATGGATTACCGATGAGAGAGAGAGCGAGAGAGAGATGAGTTAGAGAGAGATGAGTTTATGTTCGTATGTTTTTTTTTGTTATGAACACTAAAAGAGAAACTTAATATGTCAGTTATGAAAAGAGAAAACGTTTCAGTTTCCAACTGTTAAAACAAAAAAAATTTTAAAAACCGCGAAAACTAGAAAAAAAAACTAATCTCAAAACCCTAAGGGCATAAATGATATTTTCTTAACAATTTGTATTATTCTAGTAATTCCAAAAAGATTGGGTACACTCTAGTAATATATGCTAAAATGTGGTATATTTGAGTTTTTCTCTCTATTCTTAAATACCTGCAGCAACTTTTCCAAATATATTCTTCTTTGTAAAATCATCCATCATAGAATCAAGCTTCATCTTGAAAATCCTTGCATAAATATCAGGTCTGTCTTCCGATTTGAGATTGTGTTTTGCAAGGAACCTTTGAATTTCTGGCCATTTAGGATTGCAAGTGAATGTTATGACAAGATCTGGGAATCCATAGTACTTACAGAGAGCCATAGTGTCCAAATAATTCTCATGCATATATCTTGGACCTCCAGTGAATGATAATGGGATGAAGATTCTTTTCCCATCAATTTCCAATTCTGATTGTCCTTCTTGGGCTGCTTTGGTAAACTTGCCATAACTTTCTGATCTCAAATTTGACTGGTTCTTTCTAATATAGCGTAGCCTGTTCGACTCAATCATTGTAAAACCATCGACCAAAAACTGTTGGAATAGACCTCTAGACATAGTTATAACCTGAGATCCAGTCTTCCGTATTTGAATACGATAACAAAACCATTCCCTCATAGTTATATCCTTTTGTTTCCTTTGTTTGTTTCCTCTTTTCACAATCCCAATTCCCAGACGGTAACCATCTTCTCTGTAAGGAAAAAGCAATGGATATTGTAAAGGCAAATAACATGGATGCAATTCATCAATTCTCTTCAGCGTACCATGTATATCCTCAAGAACTATATCATGTTTTTCCATGTTATAACTAAAATCACCAACAACTAATGCAGCAACTTTAGAAGTGGTTGGCAAATTATATATCCTTCCATCTTTCTCACGATTATTAATAAGAACCAACCTAACAGGTTCACTGAGGTCAGTTTCAAACCTGTCTCTAGCAAACCTAAATGACTGGACATATGCATTGTACTTATTTAGCATCTCCATTAATCCCTGGACTATTTCTGGTCTCATCCGATTTGCTTTTGTTTTTGGTGCTTCTCCTGGAGTCTTACTACCATTGAAAATTGGAGTATTTAGATTACATAAATACATAAGATAGGCACTACATATGAAATTTAGATTACAGATAAATAGCAGAATTAATATCTTAATGCTGCTATTCTATTTGTTTCTTCATTTTCAGTATCATGAATATAAAGCTGAGAAAACTTAGCCTTCTCATTAGAAGGAGGCTTCATGCTACCAATTATGTGATAATTTTCCCCATACAGCTTAAAAATCTTCGGACCTCTTCCTATGTTGATTGAATTATCAATCTTTCCCCCTAGAGATTTAAAAGCAAATGACTTATTATAAGGTCTAATTAGCTCTTGAAAGTGCCTACTCATCTTATTATCATCTGTCATTAACCCCTTTAAAAATTCAGGTGGTTCTTGCAACTCTGGAAGTTTGATTTTTCCATCCATACAACACATTGTGAAGACTGGATTTTTGTTACGTCTATTCTTCTCAATTCTCTCGTTATACCACATAAATGCACCACATTGTTTACATTCATAAATAGGATCTCCATCATCTTGATATTCTACAACATAGAGGAAAATATTAGTCTTGTAAAAACAGCAAACAATTTGTGTTCTAATTTTAATGTTTGATAAAGGTAGTTAATACCATCCTTTGCAATTGTGGGCATATAAGAGGTTGAAGCTGTTGATGATGTATTTGTATTACAGAACTGACCGAAAATCTTCTCAAAACAATTAGCAACAGCTTTTTTATATTGCTCAGTAGGATTTGAAGTCTCGACTACATTTTCAATTGTATCTGATTCTGAATCATCTTCAAAAGGATCTCCTTCAGAGTCAGTGCATTCAAATAATGGGTCTCCATCTTATAGAAAAAAAAAGTTTGTAGATAAGTCTGTATTGACAAAAATAAATTATTCATATTACATATGAATGCAAATAAACTGAATGATACCTTCTGAATCAGACTGATTGGATTGAAATGAACTTATTCATTTTTCAAATTGATTTATTGTAGATGAATAACCTAAGTAAGAAAGGATGATTAAAGCTAAAATGATTGAATCATGTATAGAAAATTGTTAAAAAGAATTATAATTCTTACCTTGTGATTCAGTTAAATCGTTTTTACTATTAAAACTGTTAAGATGAAAATCAGAAAAGCTCTTCCTTTGAGGTTGGTCAATTTTTCTTTTCCCTTTGTTGAGAAATATATTGTGGTTCTGTGGTGTAGGATTTTGAGAATTTTGCGTTAAACTTGTATACTTTCCTCTTAGATTGACTGATTACATATAGGAAAAGATGTTATTAGGGTCTGTAGAGAGTGTAGTCAGTCAGAGGTTTATAGCAAATAAAAGTGTAGTTGTGAAATGCCAAAACAGTTTGTTGGGTGATACCACTCTCTTGTAGGTCGTTAACTCCTGATTGTGTACGTTGAGAAGTACCAATAACTAATAGCATAAAAATAATAAAAGTAATTTTTTAAACAAAATATATTTACCTCAAAGGTATTGGTATGACATACAAGAAGGGATCTGAAAATTACCTATGTTAGTATTGGTTGGTGAAAATTTCTTTTCTATTAATTTCTCTTTTCTATTGATATGTGCTTGTTTGATCCTCTGATGTTTTGAATTGGTAATATCTTGAAGAACTGGGGTTTGCCCAGTTAAACAATTGGGTGAGCCGATTCTCTGACTCATAGGAGATGTCGAATAACCATTAGGATCTTGATTTTCAGACACTATAAAATATTAAAATAACCAAAGTTAATATTTTGGTTAGAATCAATAAGATTTGGATGGAACAAAGAGCTTGTACTTACATGTTTTCCTTCTTTTAGGTATATTTTTTTGATTGTTTTGCTCTGTCACTCTCTTCTGATTTGGTTTCATAGTTTCATTCCTGAGGAAAAAGACAAATAAAGAGACGGAAACTATGAGATAGATGATTCTAGTGTGAAAATTTGAGAACTTTATATTTCTATATATTCGACAATATATTGCTTGATTATAGTAATTGAATTATATATGAAAAGTGAGACAATCTAGTGATTGTTGCTTGATTTGCAGAATTAATATATTTTAAATTGATTTTTGATGTTTTAGTTTTCCATTAATTTGGGTACAGTAATATATCTAATCTTGTGATATTCATTTTGTAGGTGATGGATAAGATTTGAGTATTCATTTTTTTCAAATTAGTTGAGATTTCTCTATGTGTATCAGGTATGTCTAGATCCCATATAAATAATAGAGTATATATTATAAATTCTAGATCTTTTTAATTAAGTTTTTCTTCATTTACAACTTAAATTAAGCGTACATGATACATTAATATATGACTTTTAAGAACTAAACTGAACTGATCATTTATTTCGTTGGGTATGTTAATAAATGAATTAAGTAACATAAAAATCATATTAGCTTAAGTTGGATATTTTAGACATGTTCAAGTATACTACAAATATTTAACCATGTATAATAGTACTACTAACTTTTTAAATAAGTGTTTAAAGGTAAAAACAGAGGTTTTATTTATTGGTAAATGGTAGGAATACAAAAAAATAATAATAAACTTGGAAACAGAAAGTTTTTAAAAATTGGAAACTCCAAATATAATTGGATCTTATTCAAAACAGAAACATTGCGAAAAATAGCCTCTCAGATAATTGAAGTCATGTTGATCGCTCCTTAAGCTTTGAATTGTCATCAATCTTCTCCTTCTTGATCTTCACATTTCCAAACTTCTTCGTAGTAGAAGTCTGATCAGCCATGTCAACAGTTGGCATGGTAGGTGATCCTTTACGCTTTAACCCAGTAGAATCAAGTGTAGTGCTGCTTTCAGAAGGTTCTTCACTATCAGTTAGCATAAAGGGAACCTAGAAAACACCAAAAAAAAAGTCAGTGATTTTAAAATGATATAGCTATAGGTCTTATTCTTATAAATTACAAATTAAAAGGAAAAAATTGTTATAAATACCTCAGTAGATTGAGGCATGCCTATGGAATCACCATGGATGAGAGTGTTAGGAGTATCCTATGAAAACATATCTAATCATAAATATTTTGAATATATTAAATACCGAGATTATATGAGATTAGATAGTAATTAATACATGTTGTGACTCTTTGTCAGAGAATTCAGAGATCAACTCCCCATCATTAATTATTTTTAACGCCTTATAGGTATCATGCTTGTAGAGCAAATGCTCCCGGTCAATAGCAATCTTAAACAATAAGGTCTTCCCCACAATGAGATTGATTGCATGAGGGATCAAGTCAGACTCCTGAATCTGAAAAAGAGGTAAACATTAGAAATCCACAAAAATATTTAGGAATCTTATTATTTTTTGAAAAAAATTGTTATCTCCTCCTTATAATAGGAATCTTATAGGGATTGATTTATATGGAATTAATTTTACTTTAGAATATTTGTTGAGATTTGCCATATAAGAAAGTGGGAAATCTAATATTAAATGTATTGGAGAGATTGTAGATTATAATGTAATTGCGAAAGTTTAGTTAGATTTTGGTAAGGAAATTAAAATAAAGATGAATTGAATTAGATTGAGTAACTATGAATATAAAAGGGAAGATATTCCTTAAAAATAGTTCCGAGTAATGAAGAATATGTTTACTAGAGATATTGCATTCAAATCCGCATTGAGAGAGAGTATATTATATTATTTTAAATTTGTAATCCAATTTCCTAAAATAAACAAAATCAATATTACAAAACGTATTATTCATATTTTACCAAATATATTTTTCGGAGGTTATATTAAGTAGATTTTGTCTAATATTGATTTTCTTCCATAGTCTATATCATAATTTAATATTATAATGTCATTTTTTATAGGTAAATTTTGAAATCCCGTTGTCTTCTCAAATATATGGTTATAGAATTTAATATTATAGTTTTTTTAATTATTAAAAACATATACCCTTAGTTATGATTTATTTGCAATGGCAAATGATTTTTATAAAATTCTTGTTTTCAAATTAAGGAAACCTTATAAGTCTGGTATATTATTGAATAATTAAGGGTAAATATTTATATATATATACTTTACTTTTAAATGTTTGGTTAATGTGTTATCATTATAAATATTAGATATTCATAAGTGAGGCATTGAGTTATTAAAATAAATCATTGTAATATTAGAAAAATATGGAAAACATTAAATTATAATGGAGAATCCGGAACTACATTTTTATGACAAATTATGATAATATTGGAATTACATAAACTAAATATATAAAAACGAACACTAAATTGAATTATAGTCATTTCGGATCAGTAAAAATATAGTGAAGTCTTCATAGCCAAACTCGAGCACTCATCCTTCCTTAAATCTTTATCTTCATAGACCACGACATGTCTTCCTTCTATAGGGGAGGTTAAATTCACCATATCAGACTTTTAAAAATGTATAAGATTGTTAATACTCCTCCAGGTTGCTTCACATGAAGAAACATACCTAATATAAGAATGTTAAACGTGACGTTTACATTAATCTTCCTTCTATAAATATCAAATACAGAATTGCTTCAAATGAAATTACCTTGCGTCGAAACAATTCATCACTTTGCTAGCTGGTATATGTGAAACAGCTTCTTCTGAATCCACTGAAGCAAGTCTCAAATTTCGTTTGTGTATGAAATTAAACAAATACTTGATATCCTGAAAAATATAAATATGAATTGTAAGATTGGGGCGTCATAATCATATTTGGCAGAGGTTCAAATAAAAATTTGAGACATACCTGCGTGGATTGATACATGACTTCTCTATTTTTAACGTTACATGTTATTTTCTTTCAGCATGATGAGTTTATGAGTTTGTTGTAGTGAATCGAATGAATATAGTTATGTGGTATTTATAGAGAAGTTTAGTGTTACGAAGGTAGGTCAAGTATTTGAAATCTGTGTATTTGATCGGATCCTAGATTTTAGGTAACAATCAGCTTAATTTGTTAAAATTTAATATCGTATGTTAAGGTTAATGTTACAAAAATCTCGGTATATTAGCTTCGTAGGGTAAATATACGGAATAATTACTTATTCAAAATAATGATATATTATATAAAATAGAGAAATGAAAGTGATTATAGTAATAGTTTAGGAATATATGAAATTCTTATATTACAATTGTCATTATCAAAATGTCATTAAAAAATAGAAAATATCTGGTTTCGGTAAATTGAATATTATTATATGTATGTACGTGTATTTATAAATTTTAATTTATTTTAGGTCATTATATAAAGTATGAAATGATATAAATTCTTTGTCTTTATTTTAAAACTTGTGGAGTATAAGTATTTCAAATAATATTAGTTTAGGTCATTATATAAAGTATAAAATGATAAAAATTATTTGAATTCTTTTTCTTTATTTAAAAACTTGCGGAATATAACTATTTATATTTACTTAATATTATTAGATTTTTGATTGATATATAAGCCTTATTAATTGTTACTTAATTATTGTTCAATGGCATATTGTGTAATTAGTCTAGTAGGCCTTGTCTTGTTTAAAAATTAAGCTAAGAATCATTCTGGTGTCGACACGTCAGTGTGGCGTCTACGTAAATACCACGGGAGGGCAAGGTTTTTTTTTAAGTGTGCTTCTCAAATAATATATATTAGATTAGATATATATTCTAACACAACTATAAATGACTTCACTAATACTTATTTAATTTTCGTAACAATTATACATACGAAAAATGAAAAAACAACTAAAACCAAATTTTGAATCTACTTCTTTTAAAAATAATAACTTACTATAAAACTACTATAAACTACTATAATATTATTACTATTTATTTTTAAAATATGCTATTTAATCCAAAATATACACCAATAACCAAAATATTCACCCACGGTCTAGTTTTTATTATTATGATATATATATATATATATATATATATATTATTTATATAAATTTGTCTCAAATAGGATTAGGGAATTCATGTTCCAAACGGGAATTGAAAGCGTGTGTCATATGGGAATGCATACCCATCTAAACATAAATTCGAAACTGAAAATTAGATAAGACGGGAAGGGACGAGACGGAACGGAAATGATCTCTACCCCTAATTTTAATTCAAGATTTTGTAACAAAAAAAAATAAAAAATTCATGTGTCGATGACGTGTCATCCACGTCATAGTAAAACAGATGACGTTGACGACACATCATCAGCTTAAAATGTACAGTCACCCATATTTGTATGAATTGGTCATATTTTTATAGTTGGTGTATAAATTTTGCCAATTCGATATTTTTAAATATAAATTCGTCCATTATCTTAGTTTATGTATGATTTCGACTTAATGAACATGTATGAGAATAAATTGGCCGACTTTCCGATTCTAGACCCCTAGAAGCAAAGTACCAAAAATCTGAAAACATCGATTCGAACACGAACCGAAACCCGAACGCCAAGACCTAACAAACTCGTTGAAGTTTGGAAACGTCCGTCGAAAACCGACTATAACCCAATTAAAACTTGACCGACCCGACCTTATAAGTTAAGTCATATTTTATTCAGATTATAGTTGGTTTTCGTCGAACCGATCGTCGGATGTTCTCAGATTCCATACATATGTTGTATTGAAACAACAAAAAATCAGATTATTGTATTGTGCACAGAACCAATGTTAGTTCTTGTATGTTAGCATATAAACTTAATAATTCGTGTAGTTTTTATCACATTAAAACAGTTTGAAAGTTGGCGATCTAATGTTACCTTCAAAATTCTAAAAATATTTGGTTATTGTAGAAATCACTTTTAAAAAACTTTATGAAATGCATCTAAATGCAACACAAACACATTGGAAAAAAAACAATGGATCACATAGATCTTTGTCGCCTCTATACTCGTTATCGTTTATATCCCTCTCCTTTTTCTGATTTAACATTGTTATCGTTATCAATTATACGGAATGGTACGATTTATTCCAAGTTCAAGGATTACAAAATAAAAATCAACTCAAACGCAACGCGATATGACACCACGGAGTTACAAAATAGAATGACAGGAAATGTGAAACGAGTGTTTCCGGTTTAATCTTATTCGGAGATAGAAAAACAAACAACCTTAGGCTTTAGTTGCTCCGGATTTCACAAGGTTTTCAAGGGCCTTCAGAATCTGTGATTCGTTCAGACCATCCAAGTTTACACACCTCTCCACACCCATATCTGCACAAGCGTTTGCAAGCCAAACAAAAATTAACAAAATACGAAAAACACAAACATTTTCAAATACTAGTTTTCAATAAGAGCCGAGGATGAGAATTTTAACGCATATGACTATTTTTAAATAAAGAACAGAGTCTTAACGCAGATGCTTCTCCCATGGGTTCTCTGATCTGAGAAGCTAACAATTTCCTAAACATGCGACATGCAAAGGCATAGATCTCTGTACGCAGGAGAAGAGACATGATTTACAATATTCTTACATTACTATATGATTAAAGATGACCAAATTCTCTCAGCACAGATTTCTGAATACTTTTAGTTACTGAACACACTGATATGTGATTACCAAAAAGTTCAGGACTGAAAATAAATTGCGAGAAAGAAAAAGAATTACAGCAGTAGGCAATAGCAAAAACCTTAACATTTTGGCATTCACATCAAACCAAAAAAGGAACATAGTGTTTACACACAACACAATAAATATTCATCAATGGCCTAAGGCTCTAAGGGTGAGTGGGCATTTCAAGTGTATTGGGTTAACTCAAAATTGTTATAAAGACTCTTCCATAAAAAACACTGAACGCAGAAAACAAAAGAAGAAGCCATATCTGTCATTACCAATAAGCACATTTCATCTCAAATCTTTAAAAAACTTACCTCTAAAAATTGACACTGATGTGACTAACATAAAAAGTTCAAAACAAAACAAAAACGCGAGAAAGAAAAAAACCGACCGCGTTATGAAAACGAATAATATAAGACTTTGGCATTCACATCAACCACAACGAGGAACTAGGGAGAAACAATCCTCATCTTAAAAATCACAAGCCAATATGCATAGTGGTTAAACACAAGACATTTAGTGTGCATTTCAAATTTAATGGGTTAACTCAAAATATTATAAAGTCCATTAAAAAATGAATGCGAAAACAAAAGGAGAAGCCATATCTATAACTATCAATAAGCTCAAGATATGTAATGGGTTTACTCAAGATATTATAAGACGAAGACACATCTGTAACTACCAATGACCACATGCATGTCAAATCTTTAAAGAAAAAACAGCTCAAATTAACTTTCTTCCATTTCAAATCAAGCGAGCACACAGATCAAACGCGAGATAAACAAAGAACAGCTGTAGACTATAGCATAAACCAAAAATTTTGGCATTCACATCAAACACAACAAGGAACCAGGGAAAAACAATCCTCATTTTAAATAGTACAAGCCAAAATGCATAGTTGTTACTCACAATACATTTTCATCAATGGCCTAAGGCTCTAAGACTGAGTATGCACTTTAAATGAATGCAGAAAAATGAATTACCAATGAGCACATTCATGTCAAATCTTCGATAAAAACATACAGCTCAAATTAACACCGTCACCAATATGTGACTACCATAAAGTTCAGAACAAAACAAAAAACGCGAGAAAGAAAAAGAACAATCGCAAAAACCATAAACATTGGCACTCACATCAAACACAACAAGGAACTAGGGATTCTGACATACAAAAACTGAATGTTTACAAAAGAAGAAGCCACATCTGGAACTACCAATAAGCACATTCATGTCAAATTTTTAAAGAACATACAAACTCAAATTAACTTCCTCATAAGCACAATAATTCTACGCGCTTTACATTGAATAATTTAGTTCAAATATTCGTACAAATGCTCTGAATTTTTGTTTCAAGTTAAATCTGAATATTGATGTTACACATAATACATTTTCACTGTAATGGGTTAACTCAATATATTATAAAGACGTACATACAAAAACTGAATGCAGAAACAAAAGAAGAAGCCACATCTATAACTAGTCTAGCACCAAGACGCACATTCATGTCAAATATTTACATTGAACAAATTAAGTCAAAATTTTACCTAGTAGCAGCCTAACCAGAAATGGTCGTAATTTTATATATTCAAACTCTATTCACAAGATTTTGTTTTTTAAAAGAGAGATTAAGCAAATTACCATATCTAGCCCACATCTGAGGCTGGATCCCACTACATTCACGGATCAAAATGGGGAATTTAGGGTTTAGAGACTTCAAACCTTTGTAATTCTTCTCCACAAACGTCCTGAGAAAAAAAAAAAAAAACCAAAAATCATCGGAAATGTAACAGTGAAATCACCGATATCAGAAATTGATTTTGATCAATCGGAAAAAAAAGAAATATGAAATTAAAACCTTGTGGGAGCACTAGTTGGAGAAGATTGACAGAGAAGAATCCTAAGCTCTTTCATAGACTTCGATATGTTTCCTCTCCATGCCATTGTTTCTTCTTCCTTTTCAGATGCCGCAACACAGAATCAAAACGAGATTTGTGCTTAAGAGCTTTAGCTAATTTGGGCTTCAAAGTGAAAATGGGTTCTATTGAAGTTATTGGGCTTAAGGCCCATTAAAGTGAGTCGGTTTTTGTTAGGTTTAGAACTTGACTAGGTTAAACAAACATATATTATTTCTCCTCCGCATTAAGATATCAATTGCGTTTTTATACAAAATAAAAACATCTCGCAGGCTGCGTTGTTCTGTTCGTTCGTTTCTTCTTCAGGTACTTTTCAATCTTCATCTCTTTTTTTTCTTCTTATTGTTTCGTAATTCTTTGTGTGATATTCGATCGATCGATTGTGTAATCTGATCTTATTGTTTGCATATGTTCATCGATGTTATTATTGTTCGGGAATTTCGGATTTTTAGGTAGTTGGCTATTGGATTCTACTTTTTGATATTCTTGCAATTAAGTTTCGCGACTTTGAATGAATTTTATCAGAATTTTTTTTGTCTACACATACGATTTAATTTTCTTAATTATGATCTATGCTACTCTGTTTCGATCATCTTGAATCGCCTCTTATTTTATGTTCAATTATACTATTTTCAGAAATTAGATAAGTTATTCCCTAAGATATACGTGAAGAGATTTTATTTTCAAACTTTAGATCTGCTTGCGTCTGTGATTTGTAATTTATTGTGCAAACGAATTTCTCTTACGATTTATTACTGATTAACGCATGCTATATGAATTTTATTAGATTTATTACTGGTTGAATGGGTCACATGACACATATAGTTTTGCTTTTTTCACCAAGTATTATTATGACTTGTGGTTCAATTCGAATTATACATGTTCATATAGTTTGATAATGGTTGATTGATGATTATCTTTTCCTACTTCAGTTTCATTTATTTTCCTGAGTTGAATTAGTCTCATGAGTTTTGGTATTAACTAGTCTTCATTTATTCCTTGCATTATTGCAGATACAATGGGAGACAAAAATGATGATGACAAGAACATTGAGATCTGGAAGATTAAGAAGCTAATCAAATCTCTTGAAGCTGCTAGGGGAAATGGAACTAGCATGATTTCACTCATCATGCCACCTCGTGATCAGGTCTCTCGTGTTACCAAGATGTTGGGGGATGAGTATGGAACCGCGTCAAACATTAAGAGCAGAGTCAATCGACAGTCTGTTTTGGGTGCCATAACTTCTGCACAACAAAGGCTGAAACTTTACAACAGGGTCCCTCCTAATGGTCTTGTGCTCTATACTGGTACCATTGTCAACGAGGATGGCAAGGAGAAGAAGGTCACTATTGACTTCGAGCCTTTCAGACCCATCAATGCTTCACTCTACCTCTGTGACAACAAGTTTCATACCGAAGCTTTGAATGAGTTGCTGGAGTCTGATGACAAGTTTGGTTTCATTGTTATGGATGGAAACGGGACTCTGTTTGGTACTTTGAGTGGTAATACCCGTGAGGTGCTTCACAAGTTCTCTGTTGATCTTCCTAAGAAACATGGAAGAGGAGGACAATCTGCTCTTCGGTTTGCTCGACTACGTATGGAGAAGCGTCATAATTACGTAAGGAAAACCGCTGAGCTCGCCACCCAGTACTACATTAATCCTACAACAAGTCAGCCTAATGTGTCTGGACTGATCCTTGCTGGTTCAGCGGATTTCAAGACTGAGTTGAGTCAGTCTGATATGTTTGATCCCCGTCTGGCTGCAAAGATTCTGAATGTGGTGGATGTATCATACGGCGGAGAAAATGGTTTCAATCAGGCGATTGAGCTGTCAGCTGAAATCCTTGCCAATGTGAAGTTCATCCAAGAAAAGCGTCTGATAGGGAAGTACTTTGAAGAGATAAGCCAGGACACGGGGAAGTATGTGTTTGGCGTTGACGATACATTGAACGCTTTGGAGTCGGGTGCTATCGAGACATTGATTGTATGGGAGAATCTCGATATCAACAGATACGTGATGAAGAACAGTGCAACGGGTGAAATTGTGATCAAGCATCTGAACAAGGAACAGGAAGCCAACACGGATAATTTCAAAGTAGGCGACTTGGTCTTGGATGTGGAGGATAAGATGTCGATGCTAGAGTGGCTGGCTAACGAATACAAGCGTTTTGGTTGTGCGCTGGAGTTTGTAACCAACAAATCACAAGAAGGTTCTCAGTTTTGCAGAGGGTTTGGAGGAATCGGAGGAATACTTCGTTACCAGCTTGACCTGACTGCCTTTGATTCTGAGGATGGTGAAGTTTATGATGATGATTCTGAATAGCAATCAATCAAATCCTCACCATCGCTGGTTCAAGAAGATGGCCCACCACCAAGCTTGAACCAGACTGCGCGGGCTATCGGGGTTGCGCAGATTCGAAAATAATTGAAGAAGCATCTTTATTAAAGGTAAGAAATCTGTTAAAACTTGTTTCATGTATTTTGAAATCCTTTGCTTAACCTCTATAATGGTGGAATTGAAACAGATGTATAATGAAGAAACAGGTGGAGAATGAAGAAGTCTTTGGCTCTGCAACATCTATGGAGTTTTCTTTTGCGGTTTCTTTTCTTTTAATATGTTACTTTGGTTAATCTTATTTTAGTATTATAACGCAACCTCTGAGAGGAAAGCGTGGTGATTTGGTGTTTCTTTTGTTTTCTCTGCATTTTCATGGATGTTTTTGACTTTGGCTTGATGAAATAAGTTGTGAGGACCAACATTTATTTCTGCGTCTTTGATTTGTTTAAGCTCTTAACCTTTTTAGTATTCAATATTGGGAAGTCTATAGCCAATTATAAAATCTTGTGCCTGGATTGAGTTCGTTGCTAAATTATTCTTTTCAACGTATACTGATCAGAATTCTCTCCATTGCCACATCAGCAGCTGTTTGACTGATACGTACTTGGCATTCTAATTTCACTACTAATAAAAAAAATGTCAAGCAAAATGAAATTAAAGTTGAAGTTACCGTTTGTGAAGTTATTATGGAATCATTCATTCCCCTAATGTCTTAAGTTTTTAACTCTCGAGAAATTTAAGCTTCGGAGAACGCTTGAACTGCTTGAACTTGTCACTTCTATAATAGTACCCATGCGCGATTAATCTCTCTATTCTAGTACAATAGTGAATTAGAGTGTACTATTCCATCTACATAATCTGACCCTATCCAATCGAATCAAAATATTCGATATAAAAACCAAACTATAATTTTATTATGGTTTAAATATAGAGAGATTTATAGTAATACCAAAGTATTAGAAAAGAATTGGACCAATGCCAAAATGTTTTCCGACTTTGCAGAAGAAGAGAGAGATGTTAGACAGACCATGGGGTATGACGAAAATACCCTTGAAAGCTATCGCGGGAAAATGGGTGTATCATCCACTTTTTTTGTCCAGCTGAATCTTCTAATGGGCCCTAACTTCTGCAGAGATCATATGGGGTATGAGGATAATTTCATATCGCGATATCTCTTGATTTGCGTAAATGTAAAATATTTAGGAAAATATTAATCTATTTTCGATTTAATAATCAGGGGGACTGATTTATTTTAGTTTAATCTCTTTTATTTTACTTGTGATATCATATTATATTTACAAATTCCATACAATATAGATTACAACTCCACAAAGGGTTTTGAGATATTTGTGAACTTATAGGGATACAATACAATATATCCTGATATGATAATAAGAGGGTCATGGTTTGATTGAGTTATCTTGTGCGGTTCACTCTCCTTATGGCACATATTTCTGGTTTTCTGATACTTCCATACTATATAGTTTACAACTCCACGAAAGATTTTGGGTTCTTCGTTCACTTATTTGTTTTAGTTTTATCTCTTTTATATTACGTGTGATATCATACTATATTTACCGATGTATTATTTGCGAGTGATATATTAATCTATATCTTGATATTATATTAATGGTATTCTCACGTAATATATAAATATATAACATCATATATAAACATATGACATAGTATATAATTATGTAACATGATTTAGTATCATATATTGTAATATATTGATATGTAACTATGTATATAAATATATATTAGTAATATTATTTTCAATTATACCAGTATACATAAAAATATATCGCAAGATATGTACTATGTTCCATCTTATTTATTTTCGTAAATCTTCTTTTACTATTATATCTATTATATTCACTTTTATGAAGCTTGGAACTCTAAAGGACATAACTCAAATTTATAAATCATCCATACCACATCTTAACTCAAACTCAAAAACTCAAAAATTTTAGTTTAATGCATGATTGGTAATATTTTTGACTTAACTATGATGTATGCCCGTAACTCAAAGTAAATCAAAGATACCACATTCTTCCAATCACAGATATGTAGAAAGGTTATATAACGAGTGACTTTTGAAGTGATAGGGTTTATCTGCACAACTTTCGGGTGAGTGTTGATTTTGTAAAAAAAAAAAGTTTGATGATTTTTTAGCAGAAAATCCTATAGAAAACTATTCTTGAATTACTAAATAGAGAAAAGAGAAAATCAGTCTCGACAAAACTCATGTTTTAAAAAAGACTTATTCTTTAATAATGATTTGGGATCCACACAATATTTTGATAACTACTTCTACAAGACTTACTCCATTTTAATTTAAAAAATCAATATAGCAATTAGAGGCTCTCTCTTCTCTCATACCTATTTTGAGAGAGAGAGAGAAAGAGAGGTGATTTCTGATTTTGATGTTTGATCAAGATCAAATTTTAATTCCATCTCAATACCGGTATTTTATTGGTATATACTTTCCAACTTTATGTCGGCCAATAAAGTCCGGCTTGTGACCATTAAAGTCCTATTCGTTTGGATTGTTTTAATTTTTTTTTTTGAATCATGCATTTTTTTTTATATCGGTTGATTGAATCAATCAATTTTAATCATGGGCATGAACTCCTCCTTAATAGATCTTCAAGATTCTACGGTGGGAGAGGCTAATCTCACTGGAAGATGATAATTTTGGTGGCTAATATTGATGGTCTTCTAGCCTTTTCTACATCTGATTATCTTCCTTTTTAAAGGCAATAATATCTCTTATCTTTCTTTAATAGGAATTTAGCCGCCTGAGTCATCGATTTTAACGGATAGTTGAGCTTCTCTTGAACGGACAGATGAGAAGATTAACTTGGATTTGACAAGGAAGATCTTACGATTGGTACTAGTGGGTGATTACAGAAGATTCATCGGTTAGGCTGAAGAAGGAATACAAGCGGTGGTTCATCATCCAAGCGGTGGTGTTTTAGCGGTTTTCTAGCGCCGACTAGTTTGTTTACATGTGTCAACTTAATTAGACATATGTTGATTTGTTGGTTTAACCTAATCCTTAGTGAATGTTGTATTGAGTTTCATTTCTAAATTAAAAATTGAATATTTAGAGGATGGGCTAGCGTTATAAAGCCTTTAATAGGCTTCTTTAATGAAATGAAATGTTTTCCGACAAAAAAAAAAATAATATCTTAATTATATATATATATCTATATATAGTTTAAAAAGTTTTTGGGCCTCTAAAAAATTGGAACTCATTCAAATGTTTTTAGTATACTTTTTCAGAATTAAAAATAATATTATTTTTTTATTTGTTTAGTATTTATGGGAATATTGTTACGAACAAAACTTTATGATACAATTTAAAAAATTTTATGACCCCAATAAAATTAATTATTTATCACTATCTAAAACTGATATTTAAAAAGAAAGCAAAGATATATTTGACTAAAATCTCAATTAAAACTGAAACCAAAACCATACTAAACTATTCATAAAGTTAGTTTCCAAAAATCCAAGAAAAAAACAAACCAAAAAACTCCCCTTAGGACATTGACATGAAAAAAAAAAAAAAAACTAATTTTTTTTTAATCTATTAAAACTTGAAAGAACCAAAGGGGTTGGTTGGTTTGAGCTTCCACCTACCCCACCTACTACATGATTCACGTCAGGTAGCAGCAAAACAAATCACCTCTAAACTCTTTTCCTATTTTCCTCTTCCCTCACAACTCAAAGACTTGAAAGAGTTTTAGATTTCAAGACAAAATGGCTTTGCAAATGCAGAGCTCAACAGCCTTCACAATCTCCACACCATCCAATGCACGCACCACACTCTCCCCTTTCAAAACCATTGCAATTCCCCGAACGGTGATTCAAGGCGGCGTCAGATGCAGCAGCGGTGGAGTAGGAGGCGACGCCGGAAACAAAAAATCAGTTCCAAATTCAAACTATGTTGTACCAATGGACAAATTCTCATCTTCCACATCTATCACTCGACCTTTGATTGAGATACTTCGTGATCTTAACAAGAAGATCCCTGATAATATTGTTATGAGTCATCAAGATCCTCGAGTTACTAATGCTTCTTCTGGCTTTATTCCTTGGTACTATGTCTTGTTTTGGATCTCTTTTTAGCTAAAGATTGATTCTTGTTGGGTTCTTGATCTGATTTTGTGTGAAATTTTACTTGTTAGGTACCATGCAAATCGGATGCTTAGCTTTTATGCTCCTGGTTGGTGTGGTGAAGTTAGAGATGTTATTTTCTCTGAGAATGGTAATGTTACTGTTGTGTATCGTCTCACCATTCGCGGCTCTGATAGTGAGGTAAGCCTGAGATTCACTTCCCTCTCTTTTTTTTTCTAATTTATACTCAGTTTCTTACATTCTCTGTGACTAAGTTAGGTAAGCAAAGTAGTCAATCTCTAGATGTGCTTGTTTGTCTAATTTTGTACAAACAAATCTTGTGTTGCATTACTTATTTGTCTCTTTCTACAGGAAAAACACTGATGGTAGTTTTCAAGAGTTTATTAATGATTAAGGGAAAGATCCTAGTTCATGTATTGATGTTTGTTTGACTTGGTTTGTCCAAAATTAAAACTTGTTTCTCTCTTATTGAATATTTCTAGAGGATATTAACCTAATGGTAGCTTTCAGTAGTGTATATAAAATCAATATCTAGATATCTATCTGCTTCTGAATATGTTAGAATTATGAAGAACTACGTGTTTGTGTTGGACTTATCAGTAGTCTTCCTTGTCACATCTCATATTACCGATATTTAGCAACAAATCGAAAAAATATTTAAGTGTTTGTGCTGCACTGATCAGGAGATTTTTAACTTTTTCCTGACTTGTCCAAAGCAGATAAAGAACTGGCTTCAAAGCATAGTAGATTGACGGATATTGGGATGATTAGCATCTGCTTTTGGTGTATTGATTAGACCAAAGATAATGTGATTTTGGTAGTCCTTAAGCCTAATGACCTTGGTCATTCATGGCAATGCCTAAACCAGATAAAATCCTACTTTTTAAAGACTGAGATGATACAAGGCTGTTTTATAGTGTGCAAGTTGAATGGGTTGCTATTAGTAAACCAGCATATATAAACCTTGATTACATAACTAAGTTTATGGTCTTTGATTTTTGTGTCCATTAGTAAAAAGTTGAAGTTACATGTAATGCAGGCACACCGTGAATCGACTGGGACAGTAACAACAACTGATGATAACATCGAAGATCCAGTTACTGCAGCTGAGGAAATAGCATTCTGCAGAGCATGTGCTCGATTTGGTCTTGGCTTGTATCTGTATCACGAACAGTAAGCCAATAATCTCAAATGTTCTTACCGGTTTTCAGCGAGCAACCCATCCGTCAACTAGTCAGCAGATCCTTCCTTGTGTAAGCTAGTGTTTGCAAAATATGCAAATGACAACTTTGTCATTGACAGGAGTTTTTATGTATAACCAGACTTTTCCTGTTTGGATCTTGATATATATAAATTACATTACATTAAATATTAATGCATCACCCTATGTTATTAGATTACAATGCATCACCCTATGTTATTAGATTACTTTATATGTTTTATGTACATGAGTAAACATTATGGTCTCAGAAATTTTTGACCCATATTTGAAGCCATCCAAGAAGTGATTGCATCGACTAGTAGGGCAAGATCTTTGGACATATCAGCACGAAGGATTTTTGAGTCCTTTCCCAATGTACCTCCAACTTCTTTAGCCATAGATTCCCATGGAGTCCCAACAGCAATATTCGCCAAAAACTCACTTCCTCGATTCACTGCTTCTGCCATTCCTGGTGGAACATCCGGAAGAGCCTGTCCAGACAGCAATATAAATCACTTTCAAGTTTAAACATTACCACCTCATCGGGAACCAAGAGGAAAAATGTTTCTATATTGATTCTGACTATGGATGGGTGTTCAAACAGTTTCGGCTTTGAGTTTCTCGGATAGTTCAGTTTCGAAAAAATAATAACTAATGCAAAACTGAATCTACGATAGAAAGGTTTGTATGGTTTCGGGTTTGCGGACTATCATTATGGTGTTTCAAATTTCTGAAAAATAAACCACATTAACTGAGCTAAGACTTATTTGAGCTTTTAAATCGGATCAGTTGGGTTTGGTTTCTACGGATTGAACACTGTTCGTTTTAACCAGTTCATGTTCTTGGTGTATTACCATGGTGATGACTCAAATCTCTGCTTCAGAATAATTTGCGTTAAACTGAACTCAGTACCTGTTGCAGAGGGAGACCATGATCCCCTGGCAGTGTACGGATAGACATGTCTAGTTTTGAGCTTATGGATGATTCCACGCCAAGCACCTGAGCTAGGATTGATGTTTCATCTATTGAATCATCCTCGAACTTTATCAACAGATTCCTAGAGATTCCATAGTAGGATCTTATCTGAACATGATTAGCAAGAATCTCAGTTAGTATGATGTAACATGATAAAGCATAAATTCAATAACATTATAAGTTTCACCTACAAGGCGTCTTGTTTCTTCTGGTTTTGGAATAAAATCTTCTCTTCCCTTTACTAAGTCCATGTACAAAGGAGGGAGCTGTTCCACTAATGGTAGAATTTGCTTCATGATGGGAGGGCTAAGTGTTTCTAATTGCTTTCGGGTCATCTCTGCCTGCAAGTAGTTTTTGTTTTCAGTGATTTGAGAACACCATTGACAAAGGATAAAAGAGGATGGACAAGGCATAAAGAATTACGACTTGATGTGCCAGATCAAGTAACATTTACTGCAATTTTTAAACAAAAGGAGAGAACAAAATCAAAAGGAGTTAGTGCACTCATGATAGAACTTCTTAAGTTAGCAAACAAATTGATCAAACATAATCACCATAAGTAAGAAGTTGGACTATCACTTAAGAAACTAGCGAAGAGCTGGACATCTTAAAGAAAGCAGAGCAAAGGAATCAGAACCTTACCCCAAGGCGGACTGTTGGAGACGTCGCTACCTGTGATAACAGTGGTCCAAGGCTTTGAGCCATCGGCACAAGAACTGGAGAGAACAAAGGAATCGCTAAGCTTGCTTCCTGCAAAATTAGGGATTACGGAAAGATATCAAATTTACAAGTTTTGTGACTTCATAACGGACTCGCAATATCTTCCCACTATAAAATGTATTACTTTAAAGAGGAAAGGCTAGTGTAGAAAGTCTGTGATACACCAGAAGGGTCTGTCTACATGTATGCGGAATGGTTTCGAAGAGTATATTGTATTATCTAAGTGAATGAGGGACAGCCATGGAGCTCAAATAATATTGGGAGTGTTATATTTTTTCGATGTACAGAGGTAATATAAAGAAATTGGGTTTATGACCAACGTTTTGGGGAAACAAAGGAAGCGACTCTATAGAATCAACCGTTTCCAACATACATATTTGTTTTATGAATGTTTAGCCTCAAACTCCTACGTTTCTCTCTTTGTTCTAATAACTTTTCACCAAACAATTCTCTTTTTATGGCAACTCTCATTCCCTTTGGTAAGATAGATAAACTCATTTACCTTGTTGTTGAATGCCATAAATACATTCCCACTTCGCTGAACGGCATACCTTGAACCTGAATGACTAGCGAACCAACTCAATAAAAAACTAATAAGCTGAATTAGTTTTATACATTCACAACCATTTAAACCTAGTTACCAATTAGAAGGTGAATGACGGATCCCAGTGAATGACCAATTCCAAAAGATGGAAGATCTTGCACCTGTTGAGAGAAAAGGAACTAGTATTCAATTCTTATGAACTTATATACAGACACCAATTTTGTTTTCTTCCTCGGGCAAAGAACACGCTAGACCAAAAGAGATCACTTCTTTCTCCAGGATCACTAAAAGATACTCACTAATTCTTGTAGAGATCGGCAGCATCTGTCAAACTTAAATTGTACTTCATCTGCAATAAAGAAGTGGTCAAAACCACTAGCATAGGGTGTCGCAATAACCAAAACATCCCTGCAAGAAATAGCACAACATTATCATATATTCATGACACAACATAGAGTTAAATTAGCCAGAATCATTAATATACATCCTCTGAGTTTCACTTTATTGTTTGATCATTTATCTTGTGGAAATTGTCTGCAGAAGAGTAGCCAGATACATAGTTAACGTAAGTGATCAACGAATGCCTCATTCTAATAAATCAATACTAAACCATAACATCCTAAAGACTTACTTCTCAGCTAATCTCTCAAGAAACAATCGATAGGTAAGCTGAGGTGCTGCACCAACAAATATGCCGCCAATGAAATGAACAACCATCTTGGGTTTAGAGTTCCTCGGTTTAAGTACCCATGCTCCCTAGAACAGTTCATGGAATTGTTGAGAACAAAACCAAAAAAAATCAATCTGAATCACCCAATTGGCCAATCCTCCTAAATATGACTTAAAATCCTACGAATCATCCATTACATCATAATCAACAACGCCAAATGCTAATTATAAACATACAAATCAATATTTCAGTTAAGCTCTTCAAATGTCCATATATCCAAGAACACATAAACAAACCTCGATTTCTGACCAATCAGAGGATCCACCGGAACGACTTTGAGATTGTTTAACAGTCTCCGTTAATAACCTGAAAAATCAAATTGACTTAGCCATAGTAGGAAGCAGTGAGGTTAAAGATGAAGATATGGCTTACCTCTCGATCTCACCGTAGACTTGAATTCCAGAAGATTGAGGTCGATCTCTGCCGTTCTCTTCGTAGCTACAGAAGATTCTTCTTCTTCGTGAGATACGCTCTTTGTTGAAGCTGAACGTTGAGGATAGAGAACGGCGATTGTGAGAGAGGTTACAGAATCGCCAGCGGGGAGAGATAGACGGCGACGCATAGAGGCTACAGGTAGACATAGGTTTTCGACCGGAAAGTTCTCGGAGAATTGGCGACTCGAAGTTTGTTACGTTTTGATTTTGATGAGTTTTTAAAATCTCTCAGTCGTGTACGCATAAGACTTCTATGACTGTAACAGTATCTTGTCTGCAGCTAACGCAAACATTGTGATCATCCAAATCTTATTAAAATCTGGACATATGTTACTTGTTGATTAAATTTTGATACGTATTAAAAAATACAAATTATTCTTTTATTTTTATATGAATTGAATATAATTCTTTTAGGGTTATTTTGAAGAATGGCACAAGGTTGAAAAATTTGAAAATAAAAGGGGTGTATTGGAACTATAACTTTAGGAGATTTGGTGGAAGTGTAGATATTTGGAATTTTGAGAGATTTAGGGTGAGATTTTGGATATTTGATGGAATTGTTTAAATTTTTAATTTTAAAAAAGGAAAAATTACCTTGTGATTTGGTGAGAAAAAAAGAAAACTCTTTAGGTGATTTTGGGAGATTTTTAGAACAAAAAAGGAAAGGAGAAGATCTCACTCACCACAAACTTGCAGCTTTGTTGTTGCTCTGTTTTTTGGGTTGAAAAACTCTGTTTTGGTTTCCTTTTAAATCGGTTAAAGAAAAAGAACCTGCAATTTCTTATGTTTTGGTGATGGAAATATTTAAACTCTTGGTTACATGCTTTGTTTTGGTTTTTGACTTTGTCTGTTTTGGTGATTAAACAGACTTTGTTCTTTCGAACGGTTTCAAATCGGTTCCAAGCATATTAATGGAAAACTCTGAACTCTTGGTTACAGACTGTCTGAAAACAAAGAATGAGGAACACAACAAGATCTCAAATTTACTCAGGCTCGTATATATCCACCCAAAAAAACACATCATTAATTTGTTACCTTTGCTTGATCGGTGTAAGACTGCCTGTTTCTGCAATGAACAAGAGATAAACCAATAACAAAACCATCCATCAACACCTAAATACCATTATCAAGGATTAAAAGAGAAACCTATATAAATTAAAATCTTCATCGTCTTCTTCAGCGGATTCATAATTTGCATGATCAATTGCAATTTTCTTAGAATATCTTCATCCCAATAAACCCTCTCCCAGTTCTCTCTAAACTCAATATATGGTTCCATATAATGAGAACTAGCATATTAAAGAAAAGAGACCAAGCTCCGAACTTGAAACTGAGAAGAGTTTTATAGGTTTTGGATTTCAAAATAAATAAATAAACAATCTAAAGATAAAGCATAGTATTCTTTCGGTATCAAGATCCCATATTCATAGCATCTGTCCACATATTTGCCGCTATTGCTGCTCGCCAAGCATTAGCAAGTACCCTTTGTTGTTCTTCAGTACCATGAATCTCTTCATCCACATGATTTTCATCATCACCTGTTTCTTCAACACCACTTTCTTCGGGAGGAAACACATCCGGACGACATTCTTTACGGAGATAGTTATGTAAAACAGCACATGCAAGTACTAGCTCCGCTTGCGTTTTATAAGGAAAGGGTGGTGTAGATTTGAATATGAGAAATCTTGATTTAAAGATGCCGAAAATCCTCTCTATTACATTTCGTAAGCTAGAATGACGATGGTGGAACAACTCATTTTAATTTACGGGATCTTTTCCTTGTCCCCTAAAGTCTTGAAGATGATACCGAGTACTTCGAAATGGAGCTAGAAAATTACGACGATTGGCAAATCCACAATCAACTAAATAAAAATTTCCTGAAATTTTATAAAGCATACACATATAAGTTAGATAAAACAAAAATTAATAACACAAAATATTATTTTTATCATAAGGTAAACGAAGTACCTTCAGGAACTTTTAATTGGTTAGTGTTTCTTGTCAAAGCATCATTTAATACCTTTGCATCATGAGCCGAACCTTCCCATCCGCTAGGAACATATATAAATTCTAAATCAAAATTACATGCAGCTAAAACATTTTGTGATAATTGTCCTTTTCGGTTACGGTAGCTAGTTGTATCCTTTCCTACTATCATTGCAAGAATATGCGTTCCATCAATAGCTCCAACACAATCCTAAGAAAAATATCAACTACATATTAAAACTTTGTTATTATTGAAAAAAGAGCATAAGAAATCAACCGCATACCTTAAAATAAGGATAAAATCGTGTGCTGTCTCTTATTTTTGGGGGAACTGCAAGCCCGGGTTTAGCCATGTAGGTGGGAGCAAGTGTGTTTAACACTTTCAAGATTGTGTTAAAGCTCGTACTTATTGAGAATCTTGATCTTTTAAATCTATCTTGAGCCTGAATATACCTCGAATTTTGACCAACGATGAATAAAAATGTGGCAAGCATTTCTTCAACCGAAACATTTCTTGTGTCTTTTAAACCCATCTTCACTCTAACAATATAGCATAGTTTCAGGAATGCCTTTGGATACATACGATATAAATGTCGAAAATGAGCAGGATCTTCAACCAACGCATTTTGAATGTATTCATGTCCAAGTCTCGTAGTTGCTTTTCTAATCTGGCGTTGTATTTGCGGAACGAAATAACGGATCTTTGCAATGATTGAAAAAACCAATAACATAATATCCACATCCGACTTGAAATTGTTCATCTTTTTTCTTTTTCTTGTAGCTAGTTTCTCTTCACTTTCACGAATTATGTGATTCATTATTAAAAGCCTACATAACAAAAAAAGTCATGAAGTCACAAAGAATTGAAAGACAAATGCTGAACACAAAACTATGAATATTATAATGACTAAAGTATGCTAAATAATTAATAAAAACTAATAACTTTTTGTTAGTACTCTACGATTCAATTGTGCTTCATTCATCTGTCAAAGTTTATCACTGCTATCATAACGCATACCTAAACAAAAGAGAATTTGAGTTTCAACACTGCTATTTAAAAATGATCGATCCACTAATCACGATCCCTATCACATACATAAAGTCAAAGCAGAGGCAGAGAGACAACTTGGATAAATTAAAATTCAAAATAAATGAAAACTAACCTCAGCCTAATTGATTTCAAAGGTCCTTCACGATTTGTGTAGAGATAAGAGAGCAGATATATTGCATAGAGAGAAGAGATCATATATTGAACAAATATATACAAGATTTTGCCTCTAGAATTTTGCCTCTAGGATTTTGCATCTAAAAATTTACCCGCCAAATGTATGTTATCAAATATTTGCCCGCCAAATTTATCTTATCATTATTTTCGAGACTTTGATTCCTTCAAATTCAGCTCATTAAAAAATAAGTGGAACCCATATTGTTTCACGGAGGATCACAATCCTCTACTAACACAATTACGAACACAAGGAATCATGTAAATAATCTGCTTCATTTGTATCCGTAACCTGCAAAATATTATTCAGTTTTTATCAGACAAACACATATAGACTCCAAAGTGTCCATTTCTTCTATGAAAAAAAAACAAGAATCCATTATTTGAAAAGGAGAAGAAACAAATAACTCTTGTCACAAACCGAAAGCCACAACAACTCTACTAAACCAATAAGAAAAAAATATCCAAAAACAAAAATGCCAAAATGATCAAACTAAAAAGCAAAAAAATACCATTCCACTTCATGGTTTTGGTTTACGGAGGCTTCGTTGAATCCATCCATTACGCTCAGCTACAGACATATTCACGAATCCAGACTTCATACCTAAGCTGTGAACAAGGGTCATCGCTTCATAACGCAAATCTTCATCTAAATCAGAAATTTCTTTGATAGCATCCCACACATTATTAGCTTTGTCCTCTGCCTCTTTATCTTCAGATTCTTTTTCCCATCTTTTTTGTATCATGCCAAATATCTGATTACCGATTTCTGTCATTGAATTCCCTTCATCAAAAGTACTATTCGGATTGAATGCATTAGTTCTAGCTTTCTTTCTTTGAGGAAGCTTTTCACTCATGCTTCTCCCAAACGAAGGCCAACCTACATGCTCAGGTGCTCCTATTGTTATTCCATCTGCATCATCCACCATTTGCACACAATTTGAATCATATATCCCCTTTTTTTCACCAGCTCGATAGGTATCTGCATCAATGGGATCGCCTAATCCCACAGCATTCTGACCAGTTGCAATAATTGATCCAAATATGATTCTTAAATCCTCAAAATCTTCAAATGATTCATCACGCATGCTTTTATGATTTGGATGAGCCTATTAAAAAAAAGAACAAATTATTATAACAGTAAGTTATATATATATATAAGCAATAAGATTGTATTCATAAATTTTTCTTACTTTCAAATAGCCATCCCATACTTCATCTCGAGCTGTGAATTTCTTTGTTTCAGGGTCCCACCCAAACCCTGAACTAAAGCGAAGAAGATCTGTCCAACTTTGGTACTTTTGCTTAAAGATCTTCATCCTATTTCTATACTGCGGGTAGGTTTTCTTGGATCCAAGCTTTTCGTTTAGTTTTGTTAATATTCTTGTCTCCACCGTCAATTTGTTGAATTTACCACTAGCATCGCGAAACCCCTGATTGACTGAATCCACTAGTAGATGGATTAACATTTTCTTTTCAGATTCAGACCAATGCTCATATGGACCCTTACTTTTCACGTACTGTGGATCTCCCATAGTAATGGAAAAATAACTAGCCATACAATTAAAATATATATATATATAAGTTGTGATATATTTCATCAATTGATTTTAAACAAACATTAATCAATCTACACTTCTCTTCAAAGCAATGAATTATAAACATGTTTTAAAGTGATTACAAAACCAGTAACTTATACCAGATGAGTTGTGATACGATGTGATTAAACAATGAATAAAATACTCACCATTATATGAACAATAGTCAAAGCCATACCAAACACATGAAAGCAACACAAAAACTGAAGCAAAATGTGGAATACTCACTTTGATAGAAAACGAGATGAACCGTGAAGTATGGATAACAATTTTGTAAGCTGCTCTCTAATAAGAAAGCTATTAATCATGAGTATATATATATGCATAACAACTAACCCTAATAACAAAAAAAAAACTATAAGGCCAAAATATATTCTAAAAAAGCAGCCCATTAATATTCCAAATGATAAGACTATCAAAAGTATTCACTTGACTGATGTCTCTGTATTTTAGCATGTTTTAGCATGCATTTATCATCATTTAGGACTAGATTCATAATATGTTTCACCCATTTTCTAGTGTTTTTCACACGTTTAGAATCCATACTAAGATTTGCATTAGATTTGCATACATATGCATTTTGGAGTTGATTTCAGGTACTTGGACAATGTTCTGGATGTTTGGAGAGTTTCACGCCACTAGAATCCGTATGCTCTATCAAAAACTCCACAATTCTGCACACAACTCTGCGCACTACATACGTGTGCTCTAGCAAGAAAGAAACAAAAATGCTCGAGCAGGGGAAGCAATGTGCTCGAGCAGATTTTCAAGGTTGTGCTCGAGCAATGTACTCGAGCATTCAGAAGACATAATGCTCGAGCAGATTTTCACATAGTGCTCGAGCAGAATTTCTGAGAAGTACTCGAGCAGGCTAAAGAAGAGCAGTCCATCGAGCAGTCCGTCGAGCACACACATCGAGCAGTTCGTCGAGCACACACATCGAGCAGTCCGTCGAGCACACACGTCGAGCAGAGTGCTCGAGCACTTACGTCGAGCAGGAGGTCCAACAGTCTCCATTCCCAGCTCGATCACCTCTACACACACGCCGATCCAAGCTGCATCAATCTCCGAAGACTTAGCCGTTTATTTTGTCTTTATCCGTTTTAGGGTTTTCCGCATTTTCATATAAATACCCCTTTTGGGTTTTGTCCAAAGGGTATTCCATTTTTATTTTTAGTGTAAGCTTTTTATTTTTAGGTTTTCTCTCTGTTCTTGAGTGTTCTTCATTTGTTCGTCATTGTTCTTGATTTTTCTTCATTTGTAATCCAGATTTCTCTTAATCTACTTGTTAGTTTATTTTGATTCTTTGCAGTCTTATTGTTTTTGCCTTAATCTATCTTTATAACATAATTTCAATGAATTCTAAGTTGTTTGGATTTTCTGGGTTTATGTTCTTGAATATGTGTGAGTAGTTTTTTAGGATTCTTGAGGATGGGATAGGTAGTGACGAATCTTTGATCTTCTAGGGCATTTGAGTTTAGTTGTTTGTGAATCCCTTCTGGATTAGTGTTCTTAATGCTAGTTTCTCTCTGATCAATCGCAGCTAGATCTTAAATGTTTCCACACTCAAAAGGTGGTTGATGAAACGCTTGAACAACTAGTGCCAGAGATTTGCATTCCTAGCCTAAGAGATTGGATGTTTAGGGTGTTCATTGACAAAAACGGGTTGAGTCTTAGTGCATGTTAGGGTAGATTTTGTCAGAGACATCTGAGTCTGGAACTGCCCTAGCTTGAGGTCATCTGTCACGACAGTGGATTTGATTGCTTGTGAACCCGTTGTCTAGGGAGTAGCTCTGTTTGAGTTTGTCAGCGCCTTAGATAGATTTCAGAGGAGTCACTGACCAATTACCCCATTCTTGAGAGTTTGTTTGTCTTAGTTGATTTTACCTTGTTTTAGTTATCATCTTCGCTTGCTAGCTTCTACACTTATTTCTATTTCATCATTTTCACTTGCTGCATTACTCCTCTAGCATCTGTGCACTGCTTCTCTAGCACCTGCACTTGTCTCTCTAGTATTTTTACTTAGCATTTATTTTGCATATTTCATGTTTTACTTAGGTTGTTAGACAATCCAACATCAACTTGCTTGGCTTGAATTAAGTAAATATGATCTCATCCTGATTGTTAGCATCACACCCATTTGGATTGACACCTTAGTACTACAATGACATGTTAGACTAAGGAATTGATATATCCATAGTTCACTTACTGCATACACAACACACACACCTAAACTTGTATTTTTATGTAGGAAAAGCGACAAGGACAGGGGACTCGCATCAAATAGGACAAGTTCCTATTGCTAGGTCTCCCCTGACTACAGGCTGAGTACTGAGTAAAAATACTAATATCAATTTGGCGCTGTTGCCGAGGACCTTTCCTTACAGAAGAATGCCTTTCGGTTTATGTAATGCACCTGCAATGTTTCAGAGGTGTATGACCTCCATCTTTTCGGATTTAATAGAGGAGATGGTGGAAGTCTTCATGGATGATTTTTCTGTGTATGGCTCCTCCTTCTCCTCCTGTTTGTTGAACTTGTGCAAGGTGCTTACCAGGTGCGAAGAGACAAATCTGGTCTTGAATTGGGAGAAGTGTTATTTTATGGTCAGAGAAGGGATTGTCTTGGGGCACAAGATTTCTGAGAAAGGCATTGAGGTAGACAAAGCCAAAATCGATGTAATGATGCAGTTGCAACCACCTAAGAACGTCAAGGATATCAGGAGTTTCCTTGGTCACGCTGGCTTCTACAGAAGATTCATCAAAGATTTCTCAAAAATAGCCAGACCACTCACCAGGTTACTTTGCAAGGAGCAAGAGTTCGTCTTTGACTCTGAGTGTTTGAAAGCCTTCCAGTTGATAAAGGAAGCGTTGATCTCAGCCCCAATAGTCCAAGCTCCGAATTGGGACTATCCGTTTGAAATCATGTGCGACGCCTCAGACTATGCCGTTGGAGCAGTGTTAGGTCAGAAAATAGATAAAAAGTTGCACGTGATTTACTATGCGAGCAGAACCTTAGATGAAACTCAAGGGAGATATGCTACCACGGAGAAGGAATTGCTTGCAGTAGTCTTTGCCTTTGAAAAGTTCAGAAGCTACCTGGTGGGATCAAAGGTGGTAGTCTACACAGATCATGCAGCACTAAGACACATCTACGCAAAGAAAGACACCAAACCTAGGTTGCTAAGATGGATTCTATTACTACAAGAATTTGACATGGAGATAGTTGATAAGAAAGGAATAGAAAATGGGGTAGCTGATCACCTATCCCGGATGAGGATTGAAGACCCCTTGCCAATCGACGACTCCATGCCAGAAGAACAGCTGATGTTAGTCCAAACCTTCGAAAATACCCATTGCGAAAGGGTTGATTTAAAGAAAGTCCAGGCACTAGCGAAAGAAAAATCACCATGGTTTGCGGACTTAGCTAACTACTTAGTGAGCGGCGAAATTTCCAGCAGCCTCGATGCATACAAAAAGAAGAAATTTCTCAGAGACATCAATTATTACTACTGGGATGAACCATATCTCTACAAGAAAGGATCAGATGGTTTGTTTAGAAGATGTATAGCTGAGGAAGAAGTCAGAGGAGTGCTAGAATATTGTCATGGTTCCACATATGGAGGCCATTTTGCCACTTTCAAGACTGCGCAGAAGATACTCCAGGCTGGTCTATGGTGGTCAACCATGTTTAAGGACGCCCAAGATTTCATTACCAAGTGTGATCCATGCCAAAGGATGGGGAACATAGGCAAAAGAAATGAGATGCCCTATAACCTTATCCTCGAAGTTGAAGTATTTGATGTATGGGGCATTGATTTTATGGGACCTTTCAACCCACCATCCTTTGAGAATAGTTACATATTGGTTGCTGTGGACTATGTCTCAAAATGGGTTAAAGCCATACCCAGTCCCACCAACGATGCAAAAGTGGTGTTGAAGATGTTTAAAACCATTATTTTCCCCAGGTTTGGAGTCCCAAGAGTCGTTATCAGTGATGGTGGTTCTCATTTTATTAACAAGGTTTTTGAGAATCTCTTAAGAAAACATGGAGTGAAGCATAAGGTGGCGACACCTTACCATTCTTTGTTTCTATTTTCGTGATTTTCGTAGTTTTTCTTAAAATGTTCCTACCCAATGTCTCAGGTGCATGCAAGAAGTAGAGGAAGCAGGAAAACGCTTGAGCAGAACACTCGATGAATGCTCGAGCAGTTTAAAAAAAAAAAAAAAAAAAAAAATGCTCGATGAGGGAGCTCGAGCAAAGTGCTCGATGAAGGTGCTCGAGCAGAACGCTCGATGCATGCTCAAGCAGATGAGAAACATGGTGCTCGAGCAAACGAGGAACAAAACGCTCGAGCAGATGAGAGACGAGGCGCTCGAGCAACAGCTCGATGAGGCGCTCCACCAACAACGCAAAAAAAAAAAACAAAAAAAAATATGGCAAAATATAGATTTCGATTTTTCTGAATTGAATCGAGATAATTTCTAAGTATTCAAGACTTATCTAAATCACGCTTTTCAATTTTCTAACCCATTTCTTTTTCTCGTCCTTGTTAGGCGCCTCTGTCTCGTTCCACCGCCACTTGCTTCGTCTGTCTTCTAGCACGTCCAGGTTCATCCCCCCGTTTTCTCTATAAAAGGGACGCCCCCCCCCCTTGCAACTTCACACTTGACACTTAGCAGAAATCTCGAAAACAAAAACCTCTGATCTTCGTGTTCTTCGTGTTCTTCGTAAACTTTCTAAATCCAAGATTTTCTATCAACCTCGTCGAGCACCTCTTCCAGCACACCCTACAATGACAAACAACCGCGGACGCACAGAAGCGGAAAACATTGCTAGGCGTTATACAGAAAAAGAGGTTTCACATCTCAAGCAAGCGCAGCTGATGAGCCTGCACCTGACTGGGGCAACCGTGCAAGAGCTACCTCACTAGCATGGCGCTATGCGAAGATCAAGCGTGCAGCGGAGAGTCGACGATCTACTGAACCTGAACCAGAGCCTGAAATTGAGAGAAGACACGGGCTTGGTTACTCTACCCGAGTCGAGCACTCAAGTCCCGAAGAACTCGAGCGCCTAAGCAGAGAAACCACTCGAGTCCACTACTCGAGCACAGAGGAGCTTGATGAGACATATCACCCTCAACACTCGAGCCCGCAGCGTGCTGCAAAGACAAAGGCATCCTCACGAGACAGGGCAGAAATCGCTCAAGGAAAAAGGCCCGTTAAAAGCAGTAGAGACACTCGAGTCCACTACTCGAGCACAGAGGAGCTCGATGAGACATATCACCCTCAGCACTTGAGTCCGCCGCGTAGAGCAAAACCCATGGCATTCTCGCGAGACCGGGAAGAGATTGCTCGTGGAAAATGACCTGTCAGGAGTAGTGGTGAGAAATCTGGAGATGGAAGCGCAGGGGTGGAGGCTAAGGAAGGAAAGAGTAGCAAGAAGACAGAGCCAGAGCTGACGGCAAAAGAGATGAGAGCAGTCTTCCTTTCTAGAGGTTTCACAGGGACACGGTACCCTCACCGACCAACCATAAAGAAATTGGGTATAGATGAAGATGTTGAATGCCTATTCGCACTAGGGGGGCTGACAAAATTCATGAGAAATAACTCGCCAGCTTATCAAGTTGAAACTTGTCATTTCCTCGCTACCCTTCAAGTTCACTTCTATGAAGATCACCCCGAATACATCTCGGAAGAAGGGTTGGGATGGATCACATTCAAAGTAAGAGGAAAGCTCTACTCCCTCACCACCGCCGAGCTCGACACTCTCTATGGTTTCAGCAGTGGGACAGGATCAGAAGAAGATTTTGTGAAAGAAGAGCTACAATTCCTATGGCGTACAATAGCAGTGGACACGCCCTACTCATCTTCTAGGTCCAAGAGTACTCAGATTCGCCACCCTGCAGTAAGATACCTGCACAAATCCATTGCCCATACCATGTTTGCGCGCCAAGTAACTGGCCCTGTAAACCAAGGTCAGCTACAAGTGATAGACCTAGCCTTGAAAGGGCTTCTCGAATTCGCTAAGGATAGGACGGAACTGCTAGGAGATAGGAACAATACAAGTCTCACCTTCACTATGCTAAATCAGTTCTTTAACTATAGAGAATGGGGTGTGAAGCTGCACAAAAAAAATTTGAAAGGAGAGCTCAGCATTGGAGGTGTCATCACACCTATATTAGTCGCCTGCAAAGTACCTTTGATCTCAGAGCCCTGCGCACCAAGATGGATGGACCTGGACTACCTCAGGAAAGTATTTTTCCTAAACAAGACATCAAGTTCAGGAGAATGCCTATTTCAGTTCATGCACCCTACAGCTTGACCGGCTCAACTACAACTCCCCTGCGCCGATCTAGAAAGTGCTAGCATCGATTTCTGCCCACCAATCGAACTGCTCTATCAACCAGTGCAGGAAGACCTCCAACAAGCGTGAACAAAAGATGTTCTTGGTCGCTCAGCTCGATCTCACTCCCCGAGCGCATCCGAAGACACCCATCCCGAGTCGTTTCACTTCGAGGAGTATACAACACAAAAATAGCACAAGGGTCTATGGGAGGCTCACAAGCGAATAGGGTTGCTCCAGAAGTGGAACAAAGCTCAGGATGAAACGATCAAGGCACTAAAGAGCACGGTGAAGGAATTGACGGAAGGGTAGAAGGAGATGAAGGAGCATTTCAGCAAGAGTCAAGGAAAGAGCAAGAGCCCCGCTCACGCACACGAAGCACAAGACCAAGCCGGCTCTGCTCATCAACATGAAGAACTGTCCCAACCGAGTACCCTGCGGAGAAGTGGCTCTACACACATTAGTTCTAGGTGCAGCACCTATGACGAGCCACCTCGATACTCTTCCTTTGAGCCAAGGCAGAGAAAAAGGAAAGCAGCAGGACCGAGCAGAGCTACCAAGCCGCACCAACCCCCTCCACCAACGTACTCCCGCGAGGACATAGAAGAGTTCACCGACTCTTTCTTCTCCAACTATTGAAGTATCAACTCCAAACTCATTGTATATATCATTGTACTTGTGTTTAATTTCGCTTTCATTCCTGAACTCTTTTCCAGATTTTATTACACACGGGACTGTATAATTTAAGTTTGGGGGAGGGTTCATGTTGTATTTAACATTGTTTTCTATTTTCTTATTTCAAATTTTCAATCATCTATGTGCATCTGAAAACCATAAAAATTTGAAATTTTTTCGAAAATCATTTCACAAAAACAGAGTGTCCATATAGTTGCATTAGCATTTTAGTATTGAGTATAGTTGCATTTCATCTAGGATTTCTGCATAGGGGACAATGATGATTCTTGCCTAGCCTAGCATGCAGCATAAATTGTTAATGAACCACTTAGTTGTCCTGTTGTGCATGTTGATTAAGTTTGAAGCATAAGGCAGCACCATCCTTTGAATTCATTGCTTGACATTTGATTTTGGCTAAAGCTCGTTGTGAAGTGTATTCATTCCCTATCTATTTGGACCATAACCTAACTTATAATTATCATGGTTACGCATTGAACTTGAACTCATGGATACCTATATACATACTTGGATTATCTTTCATCTTTTCACCACCCTTGTTATCCAAGTAGCTGATTCCCCTCATTGGAACAGTTTCCCCACCATTGAACCTACCTTTCTTTCAAGCCAATATTATTTTCTGTGTGTGAGGCCTTTTTATGAACTGAGCTTGGTAGAAAGTGTTAGGTTGGAGCCGACAAGGATAGATTTTCATTTAGTTCTAGTTCACGGTTCATGGACTAGCTAGGACTAGGTGGGAACATGATTTTGGGTAGAAACGAATTAGGATGTTCCAGCTCGAGGTAGAGAACTCGACTGAGTTAGTGGATAACCACTGTTGGATGAGTCGAAAAAGAAAAAGAAAAGGGAAAAAGGAAAGAAACTTCTAAGCAGAGGGATGTGTACAATTGAAGCTCTAGTAAAGGATTGGGTAGTACGAAAAGAAAAAAAGAAAAAAAAGAGAAAAAACTTGCATGAATTACATAAGAGATAGAGCCTCATATAGACACCCAATCCGCTAGACTAAGCAAATGTTAAGGTAAACCCTCCTTAGAACACAAAGAAAATTTTTTTGATCAAAAAGGAATTCATTGCAGAAAAGTGCCAAAGGATAACGATAGGATCATTCCTGGGATTAGATTTAGGAGTTTGGGTTTTTATTATGTATATGTATGGGTAGATGGGAGTCTATCCTTGTATGCATCAGTTGGCCCTGACCTTTAGCCTTCTTCTAAAGCTCAGTTTTTCTTTGAGAGTCCTTTGAGTGAGAATGAGTGTCACCAGTTACCTTAAGGGACCATCTTTGTCCTTTGACCACTTCCTTAGCCAAATGAGTTCAATGACTGTGAATAAACTTGATTCATGATTTCTGTTTAATGAACGTTAAAGGGTCTAAAGAATCTGAATGCTTGTGCATGTTAAAATCATTGTTAAGTAAGTGATGTGACGAGCATGGCTAAGGCTTTAAAAGTAGAACTTGTTAACATTGCACTCAAGATAGCTTCCTGGGAATTTGATTAAATTTTAAAACTGCATTGCTTAGGTTCTGAATCCCCGTTTTCGAACCTCTCTCCCTTCTTATGAATTGTTTGTCTGGGGGCAAGCAAAGACTAAGTTTAGGGGAGTTGATGTCTCTATATTTTAGCATGTTTTAGCATTCATTTATCATCATTTAGGACTAGATTCATAATATGTTTCACCCCATTTTCTAGTGTTTTTCACACGTTTAGAATACATACTAAGATTTACATTAGATTTGCATACATATACATTTTGGAGTTGATTTCAGGTACTTGGACGATGTTTTGGATGTTTGGAGAGTTTCACACCACTAGAATCCGTATGCTCTATCAAAAACTCCACAATTCTGCACACAACTCTGCGCACTACATACGTGTGCTCTAGCAAGAAAGAAACAAAAATGCTCGAGCAGGGGAAGCAATGTGCTCGAGCAGATTTTCAAGGTTGTGCTCGAGCAATGTACTCGAGCATGCAGAAGACATAGTGCTCGAGCATATTTTCACATAGTGCTCGAGCAGAATTTCTGAGAAGTACTCGAGCAGGCTAAAGAAGAGCAGTCCATCGAGCAGGCCGTTGAGCACACACATCGAGCAGTCCGTCGAGCACACACGTCGAGCAGAGTGCTCGAGCACTTACGTCGAGCAGGAGGTCCAACAGTCTTCATTCCCAGCTCAATCACCTCTACACACACGCCGATCCAAGCTACATCAATCTCCGAAGACTTAGCCGTTTATTTTGTCTTTATCCGTTTTAGGGTTTTCCGCATTTTCATATAAATACCCCTTTTGGGTTTTGTCCAAAGGGTATTCTATTTTTATTTTTAGTGTAAGCTTTTTGTTTTTAGGTTTTCTCTCTGTTCTTGAGTGTTCTTCATTTGTTCTTCATTGTTCTTGATTTTTCTTTATTTGTAATCCAGATTTCTCTTAATCTACTTGTTAGTTTATTTTGATTCTTTGCAGTCTTATTGTTTTTGCCTTAATCTATCTTTATAACATAATTTCAATGAATTCTAAGTTGTTTGGATTTTTTGGGTTTATGTTCTTGAATATGTGTGAGTAGTTTTTTAGGGTTCTTGAGGATGGGATAGGTAGTGACGAATCTTTGATCTTCTAGGGCGTTTGAGTTTAGTTGTTTGTGAATCCCTTCTGGATTAGTGTTCTTAATGCTAGTTTCTCTCTGATCAATCGCAGCTAGATTTTAAGTGTTTCCATACTCAAAAGGTGGTTGATGAAACGCTTGAACAACTAGTGCCAGAGATTTGCATTCCTAGCCTAAGAGATTGGATGTTTAGGGTGTTCATTGACAAAAACGGGTTGAGTCTTAGTGCATGTTAGGGTAGATTTTGTCAGAGACATCTGAGTCTGGAACTGCCCTAGCTTGAGGTCATCTGTCACGACAGTGGATTTGATTGCTTGTGAACCCGTTGTCTAGGGAGTAGCTCTGTTTGAGTTTGTCAGCGCCTTAGATAGATTTCAGAGGAGTCACTGACCAATTACCCCATTCTTGAGAGCTTGTTTGTCTTAGTTGATTTTACCTTGTTTTAGTTATCATCTTCGCTTGCTAGCTTCTACACTTATTTCTATTTCATCATTTTCACTTGCTGCATTACTCCTCTAGCATCTGTGCACTGCTTCTCTAGCACCTGCACTTGTCTCTCTAGTATTTTTACTTAGCATTTATTTTGCATATTTCATGTTTTACTTAGGTTGTTAGACAATCCAACATCAACTTGCTTGGCTTGAATTAAGTAAATATGATCTCATCCTGATTGTTAGCATCACACCCATTTGGATTGACACCTTAGTAGTACAATGACATGTTAGACTAAGGAATTGATATATCCATAGTGCACTTACTGCATACACAACACACACACCTAAACTTGTATTTTTACGTAGGAAAAGTGACAAGGACAGGGGACTCGCATCCAATAGGACAAGTTCCTATTGCTAGGTCTCCCCTGACTACAGGCTGAGTACTGAGTAAAAATACTAATATCATTGACCCTTTGGTAAAGAGAGGTGGTGGCATGGATATGCATAAAGAGAGAGAAAATAGAGTATTCAAAGACTAAAGAGATGGCTCACCATATTATCATAAACTCAATATAGAAGCAACATTGCCACATCGGTAACAGTAATTAGGGGCAGATCATAACTTCACAAAAAAATAACAAAAAGTGAATATCGTCAGATTTGTTCTCCAATTCTCAAATCATCGCACAATATTTCTCAGCAATCGTCTACTAATCTAATTTTTGCTAAAAATTACAAGAAATCGTGACATTGGATAGCGAATTTCATGATACCCAGATCCCCAAATGCTATTGAAGAGAAATTTCGAAGTGTAAGAGTAACAAATAAAGAAGAAATCAGACCTTAGAGGAAGGTAGTGAGAGGCGAGTAGGATGCTGAAGATAAGAAGATACTAAAGTCGCAGAGATCATCAAAATCCCAGAAGACATTGCCATTTCCGAGAAGTTGAATTCCTCAATACAGATTTGGAGAGCCGCATGGTGTTCATAACATCCAAAGCTTTAAACCCAGATTCTTGAGATAAAGGAGATGATAGAAAGGAGAATCTATTGAAATCATGTTTTCGTAAGAGTTTTGATTTCAATTCAAATTATCTTGAGATAAAGGAGATGAGAGTGAATAACAAAAGTTTTTCTGGGACTAAAGGGAACTTTTTTGGACGATAATATTTTTCTTTTCTTTTCAATATGCAAATACCATCGATGGAGCTGTGATTTTTTTTATTCCTATTTTCAACTAAAATGGTATCCAAAATCTCCTAAAGTCACTGTTGTCTATTTTTTGTTAAAAAATTGTTTCGTTTTGAATAACAGGAGATTTGATATTGTTTTTAAAAATTCTTATTTGAATAACATCAGATTATTACGAAGCTGGAATAAGCAATAAACACAATCTAGATGAAGAACTCTATTGATTCAATCCTAATAATCTAAAAATATAACAATTTATCATAAACATTTGAAAATCCCTAAATCTATCAAGCAAACTACTCAGACATGATGAATGAAACAAACATCATGAATAGAATAAAAAGCATAAAATAAATTAATAAAGAGATTTAAGAGGTTCAAATTCTTCTCTCCAACGAAGTCTCATAATTGTCTCTCCAAAAGCTCTCAAAAAATAAATCTCTCTAAATTTATGAATAGAATCCAAGAGTAAAGTAAAATGTGGCCTAAACAAGCGGCCAAAATCCTAAATATAAAGCTAAACACGAGCCAAGACGGTTCTAGAAAATTGTGGAGATTTTTGGGCGAAAAATAAATCTTCTATAAATCCTTTTATGTGTCTAATGTCTGTGTCGATCGACACGACCATCCTTCTGTGTATCTGGCACTTGTGTTGATCGATACAGGGGTGTATCGGTCAAGACGGAGGTAAAAACATGGTAATTCTTCTGTGATCACTCCACCTCATGCTTTGATCCATTTGACTCCAAAAGCCTCCAAAAGCGTTAGAATTGTCTAACTCATGCAAGAATCTGCAAAGACTCGAAAAACACCAAATAGACTCGATAAAGACTACATATATCTTGGCTAAAAACTCGTAAAAACCATGATATATCACCTACCGATATTGAAGATCCTTCCGTGACTATCTACAGAGACTTATTGAGCAAGGTCACTAATTCAAGATTGAAGATACTGGATGTGCTCTAATGACTCCATCTCCACCAAAAAAAGGCAGTACGTCAATTGAGACCTTGCAAAGGGCAGGTAAAAAAAGTTAACAACCAGAGGCCTGACGATGATGATGATGACCTTTTGTATCAGATTGAAGTTATTAACTATTTTCACACCATGGAGGTGAAGAAGTGGTTTGAATCCGAGAGAGCTAAGTTGAAAGAAGATTTGAAGCATGAAATATTGGAGGAGTTGTTAGTTTCTGAGAAAGGAATCGCTGGAATTCAGGACGGTCTAGCCCTCGAGGTCAACATCGGTAATCATGTTGACCACAATGAAGAGATTGTGGAGCATGTAAAGAATGGTTTAGGACCCGAGGTAGACAATGATCCCATGGACATTTGTAATGACCTCGTAGACGAGGATGGTAAACCCCCTCAAAATGAAATGGTGGACTAAACTGTTGATCCCATGGACACTGTTAGCGCGAGGGACAAAATATTTGCTGTACTTGGAGACCTGAATGACTCTGGGTTTCTGACTGAAAAAGCTGTGGACAATTCTGATCAGGTATAAGTGCCATATTGAATATATTTGCAAACCGGTACCCGATAGTTGATATGTATTTAAGTAGACCATAATTGAAGAGGACTAAGGTGGATGTGGCACCCATAACTGTGGAAAAATGTGGGACTAATGAGGTCATTTTTCAGTGTACATTTTAAAATTTTCTTCCTATGCTTCTACGATTACTCATTTATAAGCTATTTTTTTTACTTTAGGAATCTTCCGAGGAAGAATATGGTGATGAAGAGGAAGTTGATGAAGAGTATGGTGATGAAGAGGATGTTGCTGAAGAGGATGGTGACGAAGAGAATGGTGATGAAGAGGACGAAGCGCGTGAAGAAGACAAAGTTCCAGAAACCAACTAGATAGAGAAAAATGAAGTAATTGTCCATATCCCATGTGGATATATCTCTCACGATGTTTGTTGGTAACTAGCTTATATATATGATCTGTATGTGTAGGGTAGTGTTGATATATCATCATTTTTTACCGGTTTTTAACTATGATATATGTAGTCTTTATCGAATATTTTCGGTGTTTTTCGAATCTTTTAGAGTTTTTGCAGGTTCTTGCACGAGTTAGATCATTATGGAGCTTTTGGAGGCTTTTGGAGTCAAATAGATCAAAGCAGATTTGAGGTGGAGTGATTGCAGAAGAATGGCCATGTTTTTACCTCTGTGTCGACCGACACACACCACTATGTCGATCGACATAGACATCAGACATGTAAAAGATTTATAGAAGATTTCTTTTTTGCTCAAAAATCTCCAGAATCTTCTAGAACTGTATTGCCTCGTGTTTAGCTTTATATATAAGGTTTTGGCTTAAGTTCACCGCTTGATTCAAGTGATGGATTTAGGCTTTGCTTGTGAACTACGACTAGCTTAGTGGCCTTCCTTGGTTGAGATGTTGACTTAGCCTCCATTTTCTCACTTAGAACGAGTTTCGGGACTTTCTTTGGCAATTTTTCAAAAGGATTAAGCTCTTGTTCCCTCCTTTGCCATGCTCTTTTCTGCTCTTGACGAAATCCTTGACAAAGTGCATTCATTTTGCTATCCCACACTTGCTCCATTTTTGCTGAAATCACTTGAACGAGGAGCTTGTCGCGGTTGTTGATTCTTTCCACATCATGCTCAGTCATCTTGTCCTGAAAAAAAACACAACACTAACCCAGTAAGAAGTTCCTTGATAGAGAAATTGATCACGCACACTAGAACAAAAGTGACCGTTTGTATGACATGAAGAGTTGCCTAGAACCCTAATTGCGACAGGTGAAGTTGATCGGTCGTTTTATCAAAACACTCCAAAAAAATCTAGAAATAATTTTAACAAATACTAGAATACTTCGATATTCATAATCAATCGGCTTCGCAATTTTATCACACATCAATATTTTATGAAAATCCAAACAAAATTGCAAACAGAAACACTTAACTTCTCGGTGGTGCTCTGATACCACTTGATGCGATTCTGGTGAGGAATCACCCCCCAGTTTTGCCACAGAGAAGTTACTGATGAATAAATCGATCTAGACTCGACACACAAGTAAAGAACGCGGGGAAATATATTGGTAGACGTCAAGAAGTGTTGCGGAATACCCTTTGCTAAACCTTAAGAGATTAAAATTTGATAAAATAAAATTGATAAATGATCTATTCTTAAAAGAGTTTGAGAATAAAAAGATAGATAAGTTCTTACAATGAAACACATGAGATTATAAAGAGAAGGAAGAAGAGAATAACTAAAAGAAGGGCGTGAATTTGAAAATGGTCTCTTCCACTCTATGGGCCACGTCTTTGGTGTTATTAGGCATTGATCATGATCAATAAATGGAATAGATAAAATATATGAGCTAGATGACTCATTAAAAACCTTTCTCTGGAAAATCCAATGAAAAAAACTAAAGACAAGGGAAAAATAGTGCAAATGGATCTCATATCCATTTGCTGATCGTCTTGAGCATGTATCTGTGTAGCTTTGATACAACTTTCATTGCTCAAGTAGTCTTCTTGGGTCATAGCTTGGTGTAGTAAGACCCCACAAGTATAGGTGAAAATCCTTGGTCTAGGAACAAGTCATAGGTCCATTAAATACTTCTAGTGCATTGTTAGCTCCTTGCTCGTCTTTATCTTCATGTTCCATTCCAGCTCTATGTTCCAGATCCTTAGAGCTATTCAGAATCGCATCAGCTTATAACTATAAAAGTAAAAGCAGATATCCAAAATTTCATAATAAATTAAAAAAATAAAAGCAGAGAAATTTTGTCTAAGAAAATATTTCATTGTGTTTTATGTTCTTAAGCTCATATTAAATCAAATTTTCATTCATCGTTATTAGACTACTTCATTTTTTTTTTGTACTCCTCCAGAAACATAATTATACTTTAGAAGCGAGCCACTGAAAGTAAGTGTTGAAATTTCAAAAAGTTGACCATAAAAATATTAGAATAGAAAAAAAAAATCATAATGAAAGTTAATAAGACTTGGTAGTTGGTATTGGTCTCTTAAGAAGTGTCTCTGTCTCATATCCTCTAACCGCGTTGATCGCTTCTTAAAAAACAACTCCTTAAACAGAACCAAACCAAACATTCATCGCCATGAGAACTCTTCTTTAATGGCATTTAACATCTCAATATCTTGTTTCTCCTTTTACTTTCTTCTTCTATCTTCCTTCTCCTTTGTCTGCTTCTCCCTCTCCACTGTCTCCATAGCCCAAACCTCTAATCAAACCCTCGTATGTGCTCTCACCAACCAATCTTATCTCCAATGTTCAAGTTTCCCTTTAAACTCGATTCGATTCCCTTTAACCGATAACCTCAGGAACCGTAAGTTTTCCGGCGTTGTCTCCGGGAATGGCTTTGTTTGCGGATTGAGATCACCGCTAGATTCAAACACTTCCAAATCTACACTTCTTTGTTGGAGATTCTCAGTTAATGGAACTAATATGTCGTACAAAAGACTCTACAAAGGTCCAGAGCTTAAAGAGTTAGAAGCTGGGAATTCTCGTATTTGCGGAGTTGAGAGAGTATCAAGGCGCATCCATTTCTGGCAAACGTCCCCTCAGCCACAGCTGGAAAATTTCGATAACATCGCCATTGGAGATAACTTCTTATGTGGATTATCTCAATCATCTGGGAAGATCAGCTGTGAAGGAGCAGATATAACAAATGCGCCAAGTGCGAATCGATATATCAAGATCGCGGCTGGGTCAAGACAAGTGTGTGCGATCACAGTTGACAATGATGTTGAGTGTTGGGGGCAAACGCAGTCGCCGCCAAGTGAAAAGTTCTCAGCAGTTGCGGTTGGTGAAAACCGTAGCTGCGGTGTTAGATGGTCTAATGGAACAGTGCTATGTTGGGGTAACAATAACAATTTCAGTTTGCCTCAGATGCTTGAGGACACTTCTTTCACATCAATATACGCTAAAGGGCCAATCTTTTGCGGTGTTGCTAAAAACAACTACACTTTGTATTGTTGGGGAAGTGAGGATTTTGAGTCAGGTGTTTTCGTTCCGTTCGAAGGCCAAGATTCTCAAGTGGTAATGCCAGGACCGTGTCGAAAAGAATGTCCTTACGGTTCATTGTCTGGATCAGAGTTATTATGTAGCAATAAATTGATGATTTGCGATTCGAATCGAAACTATGGAGGAGTTCCCGGTATACGTCCACACAACTCTAAGAGAACAAGAAACATTGCATTTCTAGTATTCGGATGCGTTGGAACGTGTTCCTTACTCCTTGTCATAAGTTTCTTGGTCTATAAAAGCCACTGTCGATGCCGTGTTCATGACTCTGGACGTCTCGATGATAATAGGATTATAGAAAAACCCAAGCTCGACAAGAGGCTGAGTAGTCTAGCCAGTTTAGGGAACCCTAGCCAACTCATAGAGTTCTCAATCGAAGAACTAGCTCAAGCCACAGACTGTTTCTCAGTCCGGTTTCGGCTCGGGATTGGTAGTTTTGGCTCTGTTTACCGAGCCATTTTGTCCGACGGCCGTCATGTAGCAATCAAACGAGCCGAGCTCACAAACCCTACGTGCTCCGGTACAATTTTGAGACATCGACGCGAACACAAAGACTCAGCGTTCGTCAACGAGCTAGAGTCTATGTCACGGCTCAACCACAAGAACCTTGTTCGACTTATGGGTTTCTACGAGGATGCAGAAGAGAGGGTTTTAGTGTACGAGTACATGGAGAATGGTTCACTCTCCGATCACCTTCATAATCCTCGATTCAACCCTCTAACGTGGCGGACACGTTTGAAAATCGCGCTTGACGCGGCTCGAGGGATTCAATACCTCCACGAGTTTGTCGTTCCTCCGGTGATCCACCGTGACATAAAGTCGTCGAACATACTACTGGACGCCACGTGGACAGCCAAGGTTTCAGATTTTGGACTCTCCCAAATGGGTCCGACCGATGAAGAAGACATGTCTCATCTCTCTTTACGTGCAGCCGGTACGTTAGGCTATATCGACCCTGAGTACTACAGACTTCAACAGCTCACGACCAAGAGTGATGTTTATAGCTTCGGCGTCGTGTTGCTCGAGTTGTTTTCGGGTAACAAGGCGATCCATAAAAACGAGGACGAAAACCCTAGAAACGTTGTTGAATATGTAGTCCCTTACATTTTGAAGGGTGAGCTTCATAGGGTACTTGACCGGAGGATCCCACCGCCGACACCGTACGAAATCGAGGCCGTGGCGCAAGTGGGGTACTTGGCCGTGGACTGTCTGATACCGTGTGGTCGGGAAAGGCCGTCAATGGCGGAGGTAGTGAGTAGCCTAGAGAAGACTTTGGCCGTGTGTTTGGCGGCTCCGAAGACCAAGACCGTGTCTCGATCAAACACTTATTAGCCACGTGTCGCTTTATCTTTGGGTCCACCTTAATTATCTTTATTTTTTCAGGTATTATAATTTGTACAGTATTTTCTTCGAAGCCATTGAGATTCACTGCTTCTTTTAAGATTCCAAGTCAATCGTGTGAAGACAAGAAATGTAAAGTATATCACACTCCATGGGAAAAGTCTATAAAGCCTTCCAATTCTAATATTAGTTGGTAGGAAAAAAAGTTGCTCAATAATTAGTTTAATATTGTCAAATTGAATTTAGACGCCAACGGTCAAAATTTGACTGATACGAAATGAAATGACTAAAGAACATTTCAACAAGGTCCTAAAATGACTAAGTAACTCAGTTCTAATATATATAAAAAAATAGAACATTATTCATGACTGCAACCAGAGAACACAATGGGTTATTTCCGTAAATCTACAGATTATATGAAGAAATAATTCTGAGGTTTCGATACAAAAAGATTGTTACTGAGATACAAGTGATATCGATGGACTGATAAATGCAATAAAGGATATTTACCGCTGGTTGGGTCATTGCCACGAATGATTCAACTTAAAAGTGACCCTGGAGAAGTGTTCCTCTGTTGAAGCAATTTCCAAGAATATGATTCAACTTAGAAGTGAACTTGGAGCGCTGTTTTTTTGTTGAAGCAATTCAGACAGAGAAGAATCGATCTGCGCAAACACTTCCTCCTTTGATCGGTTTCCCTTGATCTGGAGAATAATAATAGATAAAGTTTCATTTTGCTTCACCAAGCTTATTAAAGAAGAGATCGCAAAACTGAAATGGAAAGAGTGTAAATGAAAATCTCATGCCTTAATAGTTATATCGTCGTACATAGAAAGCACATCGCTCACATTTTGGTTATGAGTCTTCAGCCGCAGTTTTGCCTACAGCGTAAGGAAAAAAAAATCAGAGATAAATAGAATTGGACTAAGGGTGAGTCTACCAACAATTTCAGGAGACACAGAAATATATATAAGAAGTGTTGATTTGCCTTCTCTTCGGTATCATCAAAACGTTGGGTGAGTCTAGCAGCAATCTCTCCCGTCTCTGGAGGAGAATACTTTAAGTGATAGATCTTTCCTGTGACAGGATCCAATCTACGCCCAACAACTCTTTCAATTAGAATATCTTCAGGAACCTGTCCCAAAACCAGAGAAGGCGTAAACCGATAAGCCCATCAACGTTAACTGGATAAAGAGTCAAAGTAATATGATTGAATCTAGTTATCACTGCTTTGAAGTTACAAATATAGTTCTAGAGAGAGTATATAGACGAGAAATAAGGAACATTATAAATAAGAAAAGTGCATACTTCAAGGAGAATAAATAGATCAGGTTGGAATCCAAATCCCTTAAGAGCTGTTGCCTGCGATGAGCTCCTAGGATATCCATCTAGAAGCCATCCATTTTGCTTTGAATCTGTCTGTGATAAACGATCTTTTACCATCATTACAACTATTTCATCGGGGACTAATTGTCCTTTCTCCATGTATTCTTTTGCACGTCTTCCATTTTCACTTCCAGAAGCGATTTCAGCCCTCAGCAGATCTCCAGCAGAGATATGCACCAAACCATACTGTATACCGGACAAAAGAGGAAAAATCTTAATCTTCTTCTGTTTCGCGAGAGAATCAATATCATACAGCAAAAAAGGTAGTAGTTTATGTAATAATTAATCATTATGAAGAAGCGTGGAGTCTTCCATGGACACAGAACCTAAAAATCAAACTAAAATGCGTAGCAAGTTCCACATAAACACTCAAGAGCACTATTTTCTTTATTCAACAACTTAAGCTTCTAGTCTCAACTAAACACCAAACACATTACTAAATCCATTACCACGTTCACATCTTCACAACCGAGTATTCAGTTGCAGTCATCCTGTTCTTTATCAAGAACACGGTTTTCCTTACTTAATTCAACAACCTAAGCTCCAAGTCTCAACTAAACACCGAACGGATTACTAAATCCACGACCATGTTCACATCTTTACAAAAGAGTATTTAATCGCAGTCATCCCATGATACAGCCAAAAACTGGTTTGATAGCTAGCTTATATCAAGAACACGATTTTCCTTACTTGATTCAACAATTCAATAACCTAAAGTTTTTGTCTCAACTAAAAACCTAAATTACTACTAAATCTGTTACCATGTCCACCTCTTTATAAAAAGAGTATTAAATCGGAGTTATCCCATGATACAGGCAAAAACTGGTTTGATTGCTAGCAGAACACCGTTTTTTTTTTAAATCAAGAACACGATTTTCCTTACTTAATTCAACAACCTAGGCTTCTATTCTCAACTAAACACCTAAAGCAATACTAAATTCACTACCATGTTCACATCTTCACAATAGAGTATTCAATCGGAGTCATCCCATGATACAACCAAAAACTGGTTTGATACTTGAAATGATTCGTAGAGAAAGAGCCATGAATCAGCTATGGTTGATTATTTTCAAACTCATCATCAAAACTATTACAATATAACAGAGAATTAGCGCCCATTGTATCTAAAGACAAGACCTAGAAGCTAACTTTACTTTTTTACAAGATGAATACAAAAAAATAAAGAAAATTGGAATCTTGTTTTTACATTTTCCAATCCAATGGTTAGCCTAAGTTTAGGTTCATTTTCAAAATCGATCTGATTGTTCTCAAATTGTTTGTAAAATGATATCAAATCTAAAAGAGAATTGAAATCATTGTGATTGATATTATTATCCCAATACAAGACAAAAAAAAAAGCTTACTTTGTGAGTAATCAGGTCGCATTGTTATTTTACAATATGAATACAAGAAAAAGAAAAAAGTGAATTCGTAATCTTGGTTTTAGATATTCCAATGCTAGGTTGAGCTTCATTCTCAAATTCATCTTGAAAAGATAAAATTATAATAGGAATCATTGTGATTTATAAGATTATTATACATTAAATATCTAAAAAGCAAGAGTAAGAAGCTTACTTTGTGAGTAATCAGCTCGCATTGTGTGCCTTTACCAGAAGCAGGAGCTCCTGATATCATAATTTTCAACGGCTCTGAATTTTCAGCCGCCACAATCTGTTTCTTCAATACAACAAATCCAAAATCTAAATCCAAACATATTCAAAATTGCAGCTTAATCATGAAATTTTACCTGAAATTTGGGGGAGACAATTGACGGAGATCTAGAAACACGTCGGAGCCGGTAAAGAGAGTGTACGGCATCGCCGGAAAAAAAGAAGGATGACCGTGAAGCTGGAGATGGAGAGACACGTGGCGGGTATAGAGTCACTGGCGGAGAAATAGAATTCACACAGCCCGCCATGTCTCTCTCTCGACGAGCTTGTGGTGGTGGACACGAGGCGACCAAAGGACTAGTGTGCAGATTTTTTCAGTCGAGGCCCAAACCTAAATTGGCCTCATTTTTACTATTTTAATTGGCTTGTTTTTCATTCTTCTTGTTATCGATTCTAAATACAACTACATTCAAACACGCGGTACGGATCAATTGTTTTAATACTACAAATCAATTGTTTTAATATAAGTTTGTAGTTCTTTTTATTTCTTTCCTTTTTATAAATATTTATATTTTTTCGTGTAATCTTAAATTTAATATAATTTTAGCATAATTATAGTGTTTTCTATATAGCAATAGCAATTTTTTGTTGTTTGATTCAAATATGTGTTTTTCAAACTCTTCGAAACCCGTGGTTGGACCGGTAAACTTGATAATAGATATTTCTATCTATCAGAGTTCAATTCCTACAACTCAAGTCAAGTCATTGCAGTATATATATGTGTCAATCCAATCAGGTGTGTTGTAGGCAATCAAGATGTGAAATATGCAACTAAGTAGGCCCTGCCCATGGCATAAGCCACATAAGCCTGAGCTTAGGGCCTAAATTTTGTTTCCTTTTTAGTTATTTAGTTAAGATTTTTTAAGGTCCAAAACTATTGATTTTCTTTCTCCTGTAACTTTTCATTAAACATTAGGTTTTCTGGAGAAAAAAACAACTCTTCACATATCATTAATTTTGATATTTTCTATTGTTTTGTTGTCGTTATGTAAGAATGGAACTACAATTTTTTCTTTATGTGATTTTGATTTTGATTTTTATGTTTCGTTTAAAACCTTTGTTTCTTAAGGTTAGTGTTGTGTCAGAAATTTTTTTAATCTCGCCTAGGGCCTTCCAAATTGTTGGACCGGCTCTGCAACTAAGTCAAGCCAATCAAAGGTGATTTGATAACTTAGCAGTTCTAAATATATGAAGAAACAAAAACTAAATGAATAAGATGACAGAGCAAAATAGTAAAACAGAGCAAAGCAGAAACAAAGTATCAATCAGATGAGAAGAAAGGTCTTAAGGATGGGATTCATGGATGTGTGATTCTTCTTGGTCTCTCCTAGATGCTTAACAAAATTTCACAAAAGCAATCTCTAGACAATGAACATCAAAACAAGGTGGCTCCACTCCCATGATAAACACCAACAAGCCTATACCACTTCCTAATCTTAATACCCAGTCAATGAGATAGAGAGCAGACATCAATGAAATATAATATAGGAAAGCATTAAGAAACAACTCATTAATGCAAAATACAGCTAAAACAACCAATCCCTTGGGTTAAAGCTATAAATCTCTGGTATTAGTTGGATCAATCATTTCATCAAACACCTTCCAGGTGTGAAATGCCTGAGATCTAATTCCAAGAGGTCAGCAAGGAATAACATTACAAACACCTAATCCATAAGAGATCTATGCAATTACAAGATTAAACATCTAAGGAGACGAAGAATCCTACATAGATCTAACCTATCCTTAAGAACCCTAGTTCACTACTCAGAAATCATCCTAAAATGCTCAAACCCATAATATGAAATAAAGTGCATAATCATAATTAGGATATTGAGATGAGAAGGAATCTGAAGAAAATAAGTGCAAAAGATTAAAGGATCAAGGTAGATCTAGATTACAAAAACTTAAAAGCTTAAGAGTGGCTACATAAAAAAAATAAGATAATAAGATGATTAGGTTAATGACAAAAAGGGGTATTTATACCCTTTTGCCAAAAAAAACTCTAATACACAAAAGACAAAATAAGCTAATCTGATTAGGTCGGTGGTTAAAACTCGGTTTCATGATCGAGTTGTGGGCCGAGTTGAGCAATTTCTTCAAAGTTTGCATCTTGGTCTTCAACTCGGCAGGAGATCGAGTGGTGGACTCGGTCACATGTTGAGTGGTCACACCGAGTGGTCATCTTTTCCAAAGGTTGCATCTTGACATTGAACTCGGCTTGTGATCGAGTTATGGACTCGGCTTGTGATCGAGTTATGGACTCGGCTTGTGATCGAGTTATGGACTCGGCTTGTGATCGAGTGGTTGCATCGATTTCTCTAAACCATTCATCCTCAAACTCCAGATAGTCTTCAAAAGCATCCATTTAACCTGATAACAACTCCAAAATGCAATATGTATGTAAATCTAATGCAAAACCTAATATGAATGCTAAGTGAGTGAAAAGGACAGTAAATGAGGTGAAACAAGTGATGAAATTATGCCTAAGTGATGAGAAATGCATGGTTAAATGAGGTAAAATACACAAACATCAACTCTCCCAAACTTAGTGTTTGCTTGCCCTCAAGCAAACATGTCACAAGAAGGGAAAGAGGTTTGAAAATGGGGATTCAGAACCAATGCGATGCCACTAGAAAAGATACAATCAACTTCCCAAATAGTTATTTTAAATGCAATGCTAAAGAGTTTTACTTGTAAAGTGTTAGTCATACCCTTGATAACATTATTTAACATCAGCCTTAACCTACACATACATTCAGATCAATCATTCCCTTTAACATTCATTAAACATGAACCATGAATTAAGTTTATGCAAAATCACTGAACTCATTTGGCTAAGGGGAAAGGTTAAGAGACAAAGATGGTCCCTTCTTGTAACTGGTTTTAGACTTTTCAAAACAAAGAACTCTCAAAGAATGACTGAGCTTGAGAAGAATGCTAAAGGTACAGGGCCAACTAATGCATACAAGGACATATTCTCATCTACCCAAACACACATAAAGATTATACTCCACCTAACTCTAAACCCATAAGATGATCCTAACTCTACCCTTAGGCACTTTTCTGCCTTGAATCCCTTTTGGAACAAACCATTCTTTCTTTTCTTTGCTTTTCATTTTAAGTAGAGGTTATCCTTTACACAACTATTTACTCTGGCGGATTGAGTTCTTATTAGCTATGACTCTTCTTTTCCTCTTACTTAAATAGACTTTTCAGGCTTTTTGCCTTTTTTTCCTTTTTCTATCTTTAAAGAGCCTATTTTTCTTTTTCTTTAAACTCCCAAATCCTTTCCTTTACTAGAGCAGTGACCCTTTTCTACATACCTCTCATCTCAAAAAAAATTTTCCTTTTCTTTCTTTTCTTTTCAACACATCCCAAAGTAAACGTCAAGACTCGGTTTGTATAACTCGATGTGCACACTCGACTTGTGACCGAGCTTGCAAACCGAGTTCACTACCCAAGCTAGAGTTTCCAGTATAATCCCCACCCGAAATCAAGTTTCCACCTAATCCTATCTAGTTCAAAGAGTAAGAACTAGGACTACATGAGAAACTATCATTGTCGGCTCTAACCTAACACGTTCTACCAAGCTCAATCTATAGAACATGCCTCACACACACTGAGAACAATGATGTCTCAAATATATTTGGTTAATACGGTTAAATCGGTTTGATTAATTAATTTTTTTTTTAAACATAATTTGGCTACTTTTAATTGAGCTCAAATAAAATTTTTAAAGACAATTGAGTCTTGCTTTAAAAGAAAAATCGGCCTTGTTTTAAAAACAAAAATTAGGCACTATAATGAAATCCTAGATGGTGAGGAGCATTCAGGTTTTGATAATTGCCCCTTTATTCCTCCTAGTATGCAGGATTTTCAAGAACTGGTTCGAATTTGTTCCTTGGAGGATATGGCTTTCCACGCGCCTTTGTTCACCTGGTGTAAGAAAAGAGAAGAAGGATTGATCTCAAAGAAACTGGATAGAGTTCTTAAGAATGACCAATGAGACCTTGTTTTCCCTCAAGCATATAGTGTTTTCGAAGCCGGTGGGTGTTCAGCTCATCTTCGATGTAGAATTCATTTTGATGATGAAGTGCATGTGAAAAAGAAGCCTTTCAAATTTATAAATGCGCTGATGGAGTTAGAGGAATTACGGCCATTGGTGGAAAACTTCTGGAGGAGCACACAGCTTATTTTTTATCCACCTCATCTTTATTTCGATTCTCCAAGAAGCTTAAAGAACTGAAACCGTTATTAAGGGGATTAATGAAAGAAAAGATGGGTAACCTGTCAAAGAAAGTGGCGGAGTCTTATCAGATTTTGTGTGACAAGCAAGAGAAGAATTTAAAAAACCCATCAACACGAAATATGGAGGAAGAGAATTTCTTAAATCAGCGAGCTCCATTGGTTGCATATTTGGGATCGAAATAATAAGACCTTTCATAAGGCAGCAGCAGCTTGTAAAGCTATAAACACTATTTGGGAAGTTAACTGTCGAGATGGTCGAGTAGTGTCGAAGGGAGAGGAGATAAAGGAGGAGGCGAAGGAATTTTTTCGGGAAATTTCTTCAGCATATTCCGGAAGACTATGAAGAAATCACGATTGAAAAACTTGAAGAGCTGCTACCTAATAGGTGTACGGAGGAAGATAAATCTAAGCTTAGTGCAAGGATTTTGGAGGAGGAGGTTCGAGATGTCTTATTTTCTATGCCGAATAATAAATCTTCGGATCCGGATGGTTTTAACTCGAATTTCTATAAGGCGGTATGGCCAATGATTGGGAAGGAGTTCACTATTTCAGTTCATTTTTTTTTCATCAAGGGATTTCTCCCAAAAGGGTTGAACTCCACAATTCTTGCTCTTATTCCAAAGAAGACATCAGCTCTGGAAATGAAGGATTACAGGCCAATATCTTGCTTTAATGTGATATATAAAGTCATTTCAAATATTATTGCAAACAAGTTGAAAGGCATTCTTCCCCAGCTTATTTCACTTAATCAATCAACTTTCGTGAAAGACTGGTTACTGATCGAAAGTTTGTTGCTTGCGACGGAGTTGGTGAAGAACTATCATAAGGAATCGATCTTGTCTCGCTGTACCATAAAGATCGATATATCGAAAGCTTTTGACTCCGTTCAATGGTCTTTTCTGCTGAATACTCTTAAAGCTCTGAATTTTCCTGACCAATTCATTCATTGGATTTCGTTATGCATCACAACTGCTTCTTTTTCGGTCCAAGTGAATGGTGAACTAGAGGTTTTTTTTCGAAGTAAGAGAGGCTTAAGACAAGGCTGCTTTTGTCTCCATATTTATTTGTTATAGCCATGAATGTGCTTTCAAAGTTGATGGATAATTGCTGGTACCGGATCCCGAACCAAAGATCCATCATTTAGGAGCTACAGATACATGTCCGCCATGTCACCGCAGTAAAGGAGAAACAGTTTGGATCAAAAGGGTCAAGTCTGGCGAACCACCAAAGATTCCGGAAGAACAAGGTAGAGGTTCGCAGAGCAGCAAACACCAAGCTGTTTAGAGGGATAAAAGCCCGAAGGGAGCCCAAAAAAATCCCAATCAAGTTTAAAATCAAGACGTTATAACAATTAAATCAGGATCAAAACCGACGAATTAAAGAAAAATCATAGAGTTAATTAGGAGCATTTAATTCTCTATTGTGTATAAATATAATCTCCTAATACATTGTAAGGGGGAGGATTCTCAAATTACTTAGAGCAATAATACACACTTTTTTAATCTATTTTAGCAATACAATTCCCTTTACAAATTCTTTTACGATTTCATTACAAGTTTATTCTATATTTCTATTGAGTGTTGGATCTAGTATCCACAATAACTCAGCGAGTGCTAGACAAACCGGTTACCATCCAAAATGCAAGAATATTGGTCTCACACATCTATGCTTTGCTGATGATATTATGGTCTTCACTAATGGTAAAGTTCAGTCGGTTGAGAAGATAGTAAAAGTTTTTAAAGATTTTGCAAAGATTTCGGGGTTGAGAAAAAGTTTGGAAAAATCCACAATTTATTCGAGACGAGATTAGTTCGTGGTTCTCTTTTACGAGGGGGCAACTTCCGGTAAGATATTTGGCCCTTCCCTTGCTTACTAGGAGGATGACTTCAACAGATTACCTCCCTCTGCTAGAATAAGTTCGTAATCGTATCAGTTCATGGTCTGTAAGGTTTTTATCGACTGCGGGATAGCTCCAGCTCATAGCTTCAGTTTTAATGAGCATCACAAACTTCTGGTTGTCGACATTTTGTCATCCTCAAGCGTGTATCAAAGAGATTATGATGTGATCATGGATAGCTCACAGAAGCAGCTTGAAGCCGAGGATGCTTTGGCAGTACCAAGTGGACCGATGACAAGATCAAGAGTTAAGGAGTTCGGTAATGCAATCACCACATTACTCACTCGAGTTCAACCGTCTACAATTCAGCTCGGAAACATAGAGAATAAAATTGTCTTGGTTGCTCGAGTGGACTAATAAACGGGTGATTCATTTGTACTCTTTTTCCTAGCCTTTGGTTTTTTTCCCAATGGGTTTTCCAAAGGAAGGTTTTAATGAGGCAAATGGGTCACTCCAATCCACCTAGTCCACTAGAGTCCACAAGACAAGTCTAAGTACAAGTCCAATAATTTTGGGAGATTGTTTGCTGAAGTTTCAAGCCCAAAGAAGAATAAATTCAACCCAAATAAATACTTACCTGATCCAAATCGGTCAAAGAAGAGGAGAAGTTGGCGTGGGAAAGTCCACGAGTTCATTCGAAAATTAGTTAATTATGTCTTAATTTTCTGTGCTAATTATTGGCTTCCTTTACTTCATCTTTTCTTTATAACTTTCGATTGTGATCAGAATATGGGGAGACTTCTTTTTATTTTAAATTTTGAGAGTGATTTTCTCTTGTGTTCTTTGAAGAACAAATCTCGATTGTTGGTTAGTAACATCCTTCAATCAAAATCGAATCAAGGTGTGTCATATCCGCGATTCAAACCTTGGCATTTTCAAGTGTGTCATATCTTGGAAATGTCATTGAGGAAATATCCAAGGTTTTCCGCAACTTTGGTGCAATCCATTCACTTCACTACTATCCATTTATCCATTTCTTTCATTCTACCCCTCGAAAGTGCCGATTCTAGGGAGGATCATATCAAATTGATAAACTATGTTCCTCTTTTCTTTGGTCAGGTCCAGCAATGAATCCGAAGAAAGCTAAAATAGCTTGGGAAGAGGTATGTAAGCAGAAGAAAGAAGGAGGGCTTGGGCTACGACCTTTGACAGAGGTCAACACCCTCTTTTGTCTTAAGTTGGATTGGCAAGTAGTCTCATCTCAACCTTCCTTGTGGGTAAAGTAGATTCAAATCTATTTGATACGAAAGGATTCTTTTTGGTTTTATCCATGAGAGCACTAACATAGGCTCTTGGATGTGGAGGAAAATACTTAATGTCCGAGCTCTGGCTCGAACTTTTCATAAGGTGGATGTTCGAAGTGGGGAAAATACATCTTTCTGGTTTGATGTTTGGTCAGATTTGGGTTGTTTATACGATAAACTTGGAATGCGAGGTGTTATTGAATTGGTAATCCCGTTAAAAGCTTCAGTGGCATCATCCTGGTCAAATAGACGGAGACGCTGATGAACAAGTCACGAGGACAGCTTTGTTCAGCTTCCGTGAATTCTTTATCCACACCAATGTCCCTATCCATTTTGTTACCAACCAATCAAAGTTGTTTTATGTTCATGGTTTTAGTCAAATATTGATTTCTTTGCTTTGTTTACTTCGATTCAAATTATTGATGAAATAAACGTAACTGTAATGATTGTTCTACGTTTTCAACTTCTCGAATGTTAGTTTTTTCATGAATCTATCATATTTTGCTTAAAAACCCGTGAAAAAACAAGTTAAATCCATACAAATCGCGATGTGGCGGAATAAGGTTTCTGGATCTGATTTTGTCGTAGGTTGAAGACGAGGGTGTTTTCGTCATTTCAGCGCTTACTAAGAAAAATGCAAAGCAGCTGGCTTGGACTCGGGCGTTTAAAGAGTTGGGAAAACTACCAACAGGGCTATCAAGTCTTTACGAAAACTATGACTCATAAATAATATATATACCAATAATACGATAAAATTATAAAACTAATTTCCGATTAATCCTCATTTAATCTCTGATTAATCGAAGTCTTTCCATAAATTTATGAAGACTTTCTAAACTTTTAGGAAGACTTTCCTAATCATTTTTGAATTTTTAGGAACAATCCTTAAAAATTTAGGAATGACATCCTAAATTGTCTTGTAATTTCTATAAATTTAGGAAGTCTTTATAAATTTTTAGGAAGACTTTCCTAATTTTATTTTTTATTTTTAGGAATAATCTTTCAAAATTTAGGAATGTCATCCAAAATTGTATGTTAATTTCTATAAATTTAGGAAGTCTTTCTAAACTTTTTAGGAAGACTTTCCTTTTTTTTTTAAGAATATTTAGGAAAAATTCTTCTAAATTTAGGACGTCATCCTAAATCATATGTTAATCTACTACTTGATCAAATAAAAAATTTAGGAAGTCTTTCTAAACTTTTAGGAAATCTTTCCTATATTTTTTTTAATTTTTAGGAACAGTTCTTATAAATTTAGGAACGTTATCATAAATCGTATGTTAATCTACTACTTGATCAAATAAAAAATTTAGGAAGTCTTTCTAAACTTTTAGGAATACCTTCCTAAATGCTTCCTAGATGAAATGATTTCGAAATGAATCTTAGAATTATTTAAGTTTCGTGTGTGGTTAGTACTTTGAAGTTTATTTGTGTTTGACCTGTTAGGTTTGTGTGCGTGGAGCAATTGAAAGAAAAATTGTTAGAAAACAATAAACAGACGTATTGGGTACCTGAGAATGTGAAGGTCAGTGGAAGAAAGGATCAGTACTTTTGAGCATATTACTAGTTTAGTTCGTTTAGAAAAGTTACTGATATGAATAAATTTATTCTAAAACCTTCTTCTTGATTAACCTGCAACTCAGGATAAACGTTTTCAAAGTTGGCTTGAAAATGCAAGGGATTGGGCAGTCAGCCGAAGCCGATTCTGGGGTACTCCTCTTCCCATATGGATCAGCGATGATGGGGAGGAAGTTGTGGTCATGAATTCTGTTGAAAAGCTTGAAAAGGTCTCTGGTGTCAAGGTCTCTGATACGAATGTTTCTAGAAGTCCTAAACCATGGATAGTTTATTCCCGAAAGAAGAAAAGAAATAATCAAGAATAAGTCAAACTATGAAATGGAAAATTATCTATGCTTTCTATTTAGTTATTTAGAAAATTATCAATGATTTCTTTTTAATTATTTCCTTTTTTAGATAATGCTTTCTTAACGTTTTCTTATAAATAAGGATGTAATCTCGTTTGTGAGAGGCATCCAAGCAATTGAGAGCTTTGGAGGTTTATCGGAATTATTCCGAGGGAAAGAGAATCTAGTTCTCTTTGTTTTGGTTACGTTATTGTCTCTGTTTCAGTTTTAATAAAGGGAGTTTTGGTTTTACCTCTGGTTCTGGATTTATATCTTTAACAATTGGTCCGACCTAAAGACGAACGCCTAAAGAATGACGAAGACTAGACAAGAAGAACATTTGGAAGAGTTAGAGAAGAATCACGAGGTTTTGACCATAAAGATGGATGGGCTGGCCTCCAAATTTGATGATCTGCAAGCAACTCTTAAGCAATTTATGGCAGCTTCTCAAGCTAAGAGTACAATGACCTCACCCTTTCACAATCTTTCAGCAATTTCCACATCTAAAAGTAAGGCTAAAGAGCAGCAAGTGCCAGCGATAATGCCTCATGATGATAACCTATGTGCTGTGAGACGAGTCGAGATGCCGAGCTTCAATGGTGATGATCCATTGGGATGGTTAGCACGCGCAGAGCAATACTTTTCACTCCAAGGCATAGATCCTGATAAGCAAGTCGATATTGCCTTCATGACTATGGAAGGTGACGCCCTACATTGGTTGCAGTGGCTTCGACAACAAAACCCAGCTCTAACTTGGCCAAATCTGAAAGTGGAGCTCATGGAACAGTTCGGGAGAGATATTACATCATCTCCTTGTGAACAGTTAGCAGCACTACGTCAATATAACTCTGTTGATGACTTTGTCAACGAGTTTTGTGCTCGAGCTGCCCAAATTCCTAATCTTGATCCTCAACTTCAATTGGGAATTGTCTTGAATGGTCTTAAGGAGGATATTCGCGTTAAGATCAGACCTAATGAGGCAAGTAATTTGCGGACTGCTATTCGTGTTGCCAGATCGATCGAGAAAGAACTTGACTTTAGTAACGGAGGAAAGAAAAGTAACAGGGATGAAACATTTAAACGTTATTCCACTAACAATAACTACAACGGCAGCGGCAGTACTTTTCAACGCACCAACCTTCTTTCCACAGGTTCTGTTTCTACTACAAACTCTTTTGGAAAACCTGCAGATAGAGGCAAACCCAATTTAACGCAAAACAAGTCGTCGGGGTCTGCATTCTCTTCAACAAACAGCACATGAAACAACATAGTTAGGCCTAGAGGGATACGACAGTATTCACACCAAGAGTTTTTGGAAATGAAAAACAAAGGGTTATGTTTCCATTGCAAGCAACCATACTCTCCCCTTCATGATTTCCCCTATAAATCTATACGGGCTTTGATGTTAGCAGAAGATGAAAGTAGTGATGATGGGGAAATCAGATTTCTGGACAGAGAGGATTATTCAATATCCGATCTTCCTCCTATCAATGAAGCACATTTTACATTCCTCCATCTTCCACTTAATACATTAAGCGGAATTGATAGTCCACAAACGATGAAATTTAAAGAAACTTTGGATGGTGAAACAGTTGTGATCATGGTGGATAGTAGAGCAAGTCATAACTTTATTTCTTCAAAATTAGCTCATAAGCTTCACCAAAAAATTGAACCAACAAAACGGTTTAAGGTTCGACTGGGTGATGGTCGAAAAGAAGACTCTGACGGCAAATTCTCAGGTTTACCAATTCATATTGGTTCAGAACAGATTCTGGTTAACTGTTACTTATTTCCATTGGGTGGTATCGATATTATTTTTGGTGTTGAGTGGCTGGCTTCTTTGGGTGACGTTCAAGCAAACTGGACTAGGATGGTTTTAAGCTTCTCCAAAGGGGGTAAGAAGATCAAGTTATGTGGGGATCCTTCATTGGCCCGCTCTGAAGTTTCAGTGAACGCTTTGAATAAGCTCCAAGAGATTGATTTTTGTGTGTGGTTATGGCATATTGCAGACACACAGTATGAAGGTAACTCACAGATTGAAATCACTACTCCAGATCACGTGAAGTTAGACAAACTTCTCACAGATTTTCAAGAAATTGTCAGTGATCCAACGGAGTTACCACCAGCTCGCTCCGGTGACCACCAGATCACGTTAAAACCATCTGCTGGGGCTGTCAATGTCAGACCATATAGATATGGTCACAACCAGAAAGATGAGATTGAACGACTTGTTAAAGAAATGTTAGCAGCAGGTATTATTCAGCATAGTAATAGTCCTTTCTCCAGCCCTGTACTCTTAGTTCGAAAAAAAGATGGGAGTTGGAGATTTTGTGTCGATTACAGGGAGCTTAATAAAGTCACCATTCCAGATAAATACCCCATTCCAGTTATTCAAGAAATGCTCGATGAATTACATGGCGCCAAGTTTTTTACAAAGATTGATTTACATTCCGGGTATCATCAAATAAGAGTAGCTGCCGATGATGTTCCTAAAACAGCATTTCGTACTCATTCTGGTCACTATGAACTTCTCGTTATGCCATTTGGTCTCACAAATGCACCAGCAACCTTTCAAGGTATCATGAACGAGCTATTTCGCCCTTATTTACAGAAATCAGTCCTTGTATTTTTTTATGATATTCTGGTTTATAGCCCCTCATGGGACAGTCATTTGTGGCATTTACAACGGGTTTTAGAGATTTTGCATTCTCACCAATTCAAAGCTAACAAGAAGAAGTGTTCTTTTGGACAAGTTTCTGTGGAATATCTTGGTCACATTGTGTCTCACACAGGTGTTGCAATGGACCCGACAAAAATCTCCAGCGTTTTACAATGGCCTACACCAAAATCTCTTAAAGCTGTTCGTGGTTTCCTTGGTCTAACAGGTTATTACCGTAGATTCATACAAAACTACGGTCTCATTGCTCGTCCACTTACAAACCTACTTCGCAAAGATCAACCTTCTAAGTTTACTTGGTCTTCTGAGGCAGCAACCGCTTTTGAGAAACTCAGAAAGGCAGTCACCGAAGCTCCAGTATTAGTAATGCCAGATTTCTCGAAAACATTTGTTATAGAATGTGATGCATCGGGTGTTGGGATTGGAGCGGTTCTTTGACGTGGAATATAAAACAGGGGCAAGCAACCATGTGGCTGACGCTTTATCTCGCCGTGATGATGTCTCTGATTTTTGCGCTTTATCTATACAAGTCTGGCTCGATTGGGATGCTTTAGAACAATCTGTAGCAGAGGACAACGAACTCAAAAAAATTATAGACCAGCTCCGCAACAATTCTGGGAACCCTTCACCATATTCTCTCGTCAATAATCATTTGCTCTATAACAATCAAATTTTTCTTCCAGCTAAATCCCCTTGGATCCCTACTTTGCTAGCAGAGTTTCATTCTACACCTATGGGGGGACACTCAGGAGCATACCGTACATATAGAAGACTTGCAGCAAGTCTATATTGGAAAGGTATGATGAAACAAGTACAAAAATTTGTTGCAGACTATTTGGTTTGTCAAAAGAATAAATATGATACAATGACACCGGCTGGTCTTCTGCAACCTTTTCCAATTCCCTCTGCAGTTTGGCAAGACATCTCTATGGATTTTATAACAGGTTTGCCACATTCTCATGGTGTTGACTATATTTGGGTAATTGTTGATCGTCTCTCTAAATATGCACATTTTATCGGTCTTCGACATCCTTTCACAGCAACGAGCTTGGCTGAAAAATTTATTAAAGAGGTTGTGCGCTTACATGGTGTACCTGAATCCATCGTAAGTGATTGTGATCCTATTTTTCTTAGCAACTTTTGGACAGAAATTTTTCGACTGATGGGAACTCATCTTCGGTTAAGCAGTGCCTATCATCCACAAACCGATGGACAAACAGAAGTTTTAAATCGTTGTCTTGAGCAGTATTTGCGTTGTTGCACATCTGAACAACCAAAGCAGTGGGGTCGATATCTACATTGGGCTGAATATTCATATAATACCTCATTTCAATCGGCAGCTAAGCTCACACCATGTCAGTCTCTATATGGCCGATCTCCTCCAACTCTTCACCAGTTCTTACCAGGAGAATTTCGTGTGCCTGCTGTAGCTGAGGAACATCAGAATCGAGATGAGCTTCTAAGACAGTTAAATCACAATTTGCAGAAAGCCCAGATACAAATGCAATCTCAAGCCAATCGTAAGCGTCGTGATATTGAGTTTTCAGTGGGTGATCTAGTGTTGTTGAAACTACGACCTCATCGTCAAGTCTCCGTTCAGCAACGTTTGAATCAAAAGTTGGCTCGCAGTTACTTTAGACCATTTCAAATTATTAAGAAATTGAGCTCTGTGAGTTACAAATTAGCATTACCAGCTACATCAAAATTCATCCCATTTTCCACATTTCTCAACTACGACCGGTGAATGGAAATCATCAAGCTATTTCAGAAATTCCTGCAGATTTGGTGGTGGCTGATGATAGTTTTATTCCCCGGGATATACTTGACATTTGTGTTGGGAATAATCCAGACGATCCGCAGATTCTGGTTGAGTGGGAAGGACGAGTCAAAGAAGAGGCTACTTGGCTAGATCTGTCAGATTTTCGGGGTCAGTTCTCTGACTCCAGCCTTGTGGACAAGGCTGTTTCACTGGCGGGTGGCAATGATACGAATATTTCTAGAAGTCCTAAACCATGGATAGTTTATTCCCGAAAGAAGAAAAGAAATAATCAAGAATAAGTCAAACTATGAAATGGAAAATTATCTATGCTTTCTATTTAGTTATTTAGAAAATTATCAATGATTTCTTTTTAACTATTTCCTTTTCTAAGATAATGCTTTCTTAACGTTTTCTTATAAATAAGGATGTAATCTCGTTTGTGAGAGGCATCCAAGCAATTGAGAGCTTTGGAGGTTGACTTAAGAACTGTTTCAAACTGAAAGAAACATTTCAGTTTTCCATTTTCAAACCATAAAAAAAACTGTCAAGTGCTCTGCGAAAATCGCTGCGAAAATCAAAACCATAACGCCGGTGGTGTCTCTTCTCGTCTCTTATGGCTGCGCCTCCTCTCCTCCGTCTTCCCACAGCCGCATTTCGTCGCACTATCCCCGGAGAAGAACTCGCAAATGACTGTTAATCTTCCGCAATTGAAATTCCGCAAATTAGAAACCCAATCAAAAAATTTCTGCAAGTGAAACTCGATTTTCAGCATTCGAAATCTATAAAGGTTTGTGTTTAAGTTACTTTGATGTTATTATGTTAAGATTTGACAGCGATTCTTAAGAAAAACCATTAACGAACATTTTTCTAGGTTTGCAGGATTTTCATTGTTAGTTTGAAAGGTTGAAGATAACTACGGTATGTAAACGATATTCTGAATATTTTTTGGCCATATTCCAGCCATTAATTTCAAATGCAATGATTTGAAAAACTTTGGCGCGGATGTTTTTCCGTGGCTGATTTATGTTTCATATGATGACTAATTTATTGGATTAATTTGTTTATGTAATGCCTGATTTTATAGAGCATTGTGTTTATCTAATGGCTGATTTAAGTATATATGTTGAGGGAATGGCTACGCAGATTTATGTGATAGCTGATTTATTGGTTTAGTCATAGATGATTTATGGGTTTGATTTAGTGGCTGATTTATGGCTGATTTATGTGTTATGCTGGCTGATATATGATTTAGTTATGGCTGATTTATGGTTTAATGATGGCTGATTTATGGTTTAATCATGGCTGATTGAGGAGTATTTAGTGGCTGATTTAATTCTTTTGATGGCTGATCTAGGAGTATTTAGTGGCTATTTATTCCTTTTGCTGGCTGATTTATGAGTAATTAGTGGCTGATTTAGTTATTTTGCTGGCTGATTTATGTCTTTATAAACAGATGGATTCTTCTAATGGAGCGAAGAAGTACCCGCTTAGACTTTACGAGGAAGGGAAATCTCTATTGCAGAATAAGAGCATGAATCACAACTGTCAGCTGGGCAACTCCTCACGCATTAGAGAAGCAATAGGAAAAGATGCAAAGGATGAAGTTAAAAAATCATTTGTTGGACTAATTCCTAAGCTAGTTGATAGCGATTACGTGTGGTCTGCTAAGACTGTACATTTTCTACTCACCCGTCAGTTGGCAATGAGATTTAGGTAGTGATCGGTGGTCAACCAATCAGGTTTAGCTTATACGAATTTGTTGAGATTACGGGGCTAAACACAGATGCACTGCCAGTTGAAAGTTGTGAAGCTGACTACACTAGCTTCTAGATAGAGTTAGGTGTTTCGCATGGAGGTGGACCAAAGTATGATGAATTGGCTAAAGCATTTGGTAGGTGTCGTGGATGGGATTTACCAGAAAGGAAGATGTTGGGGTTGTTATGTATTCTACACATGGATATTCATGGTTTACATCATAATTCTAGACTACCTCTAGAATCTGCAAAAAGAGTTTTCAAGGATGAAAATATTGATGATTATCCATGGGGTCGGGTGGCATTTAAAAGTCTTATACAAGGTCTTAAGATTGTTCAGTATGAAGGAAATTCGTATACCGCCAACAGCGCGTGCACGTGTTGATCTTTTGGGCGTATGAATCAATTAGGGTGTTCGGAGAGCGTTTTGGGAGAATATTAGAACTGACTGAAATTCTATTTCTTCGATGGGGTGGAAATCGTACACTTGAGGATTTAGAGAAGGTTATTAGTAAGGAGATTACACAGCATGGTGAGGTAATGTTTTGAATCGATTATAGCTGATTTCTTTAATTTGAATTTTCATATGTTACAGTTTTATCATCAAATATTGATATTTGGGCTGACTTATGGTTTAGGTTGTGTTGCAGCTGACTTAGTATATAATATTGTAGCTCACTTATTAATGTTTGATATTTGATGTGTTCATGTGTTGTTGCACATATTGATATAGGTGCGTGATAGGAAGATGATTATGAAGCCTATTGATGAGATATATTCTACTTGGGGTGGTAAAAATGAAGACACAAAACTTCATAACTTGATAGTCGATATTATTGAAGATAATTTTGTTAAAGATTATTGGGATGTCAAGGAAGTTGAATCACCTAGGAAGAAACAAAAAGGAAAGAATGTGGAAGTGAAGTACAGAAAGAATGTCGAAGTATCAGAGCTTCTGAAGAAGAAAGAAAAAAGAAAAAAAACTGAAGCAGCAGTGATGAAGAAGAGTTCGATGAAGAAGGACCTGTCAAGAAGAGAAAGGCTGATGATAGTGGGAAAAAATCATGTGTTAGTGATAAAGACTCCGAAGATTATGAGAGAAGTGTGTCTGTCACTGGCCTTCTGCAGCTGGTGGAGAAAATGTACAAAAGATTTGATGTAATAGAGAAAAACATCAGCGGAATGGTTGGAGGCATAGAAGGTAAGCTTGAAGCTAAGTTTGATGAAAAGTATGGTCATAGAATATCTTCGTTGAAGATAAAGTTGGGGTGTTAGTGAATGAAATCAAATGGATGAAAGAGCGCATAGGAACTGGTGAGATGGAAAATTCCATTCTTAAAGATGGCAACTCAAAGGTTTTCAAAGATCAAGAGCTAACTAGCCTGGTAAGTTAAATAATGCCAGACGTAATGTCCTGATCTGGCTGTTTTATTTAAACGGCAGACCATATGTGGCTGACTTATTCAGCTAATTTATTAGTGATCGGCTGACTTATGAAACATGTTATGGCCAATTTAGTTATGACTACATACATGTTATAGCTGATTTATGACACATGTTATGGCCGACTTATTATTTACATATGTATATATTTTTTTATATATATAGCTGTGCTGCTATCCGACAAATGTTGCTGACATAGAAAAAGTTGATGATGAAGTTGTTGATTTGGTGAAAGAGTCTAGTAGAGATTTGAAATGTGATTTGGGGAGAAAAGTTTATAGAAGGAAAATTCAAGATAAGAAACTTGTGAAGGAAGGCAATAAAGAAAAGAAAAAAAAACAATGTTCAGAAGGAAGGGAATGGATTGTAGGAAAAACACAATGTTGATAAACAAGTGAAAGAAGAGAAGAAGACAAACAAAGATGATAAGAAAAAAAGAACAAAAAAACTGAACAAGCTAGAAAAAAGATACTAATGATGTGTTTGATATAACCGATCAAGTCCGTGAAGAGGAGAACAATTTATTGGCTGAATCTGAAGAGAATGAGGAGGAGAAGCTTAGGGAAGAAAAACTGGATATTGCACTAACTGCGCTGCACGAGGGTTTATTGTCTCTTGATACTGGTCATAAGAAAAAGTTTACTCCACCTCCACCGTATCCGGATATAAGAAACACTGGATTCACGTATATGAAGAAGGGTTTGGTTTCTTCACCAGCAATCTATGATCCATCTGAAACCAGTTGATCAGATAAAAATGGAGAAACTTAGAGACTACCTCAGACCATATGAGTATACACAATGTTAATTTTTATTTTGCTACATGCCTAAACTTTCCCTCATTTTCTTATTTGTTATTTCATCAGGAATATTCCCCTCATTGATAAACTGCCTGAAGACATACAGTTCTACAAGACTCTTATCACCATGAGAAAAGATTGACCTGACAAAAATTATGGATGGTTGTAAGATTATGTAAGTAAAAGTAAAGGCGGATATATGATTCCGTCATGGCTGATTTATGATTCAGTCATGGCTGATTTATCATTCAGTCATGACAGATTTATGATTCACCATGGCTATATTACTGATTTATTACTATATTACGGCTGATTTATTAATATATGATGACTGATTTATTACTGTATCACAGCTGATTTATTGCTATAATTTTTGTTACTTACAGCACATGGCTTCGTTTCTTCGAATGATCTGGAAAAGGTCTATGAAAGTTTCATCCCCTTATCACACTGATCGGATTGATTTGATCGATCAATGGTTCATCAATATGTGGGTGAAGGATTATGAACAGTTTGATATAAATCCAAAGAACTGGAAATTCACCAAATCGTATGTTGATTTAGCAAACGGGAATTCTTCTAACGACATGCCGACACACAAAAGGTGGATTTACGATGTTGATCGCTTGTACTTGGTTCACCAATTTTCTGATTGTCACTGGATAACGTTGGAGATTGATTTAGTGAAGGAGAAGATAGATTGTTATGACAGTATCATGGGAGAAGAAACAGCAAAGAAAGACAAAAAAAAGTTCATGAAGCATGTAGAGTGTTCACGCGAATGATACCTGGACTATTGAATGAAGTAATTCCTCCTTAAACTCGAAAGGTAACTACTCAGCAGTTAAAGTGGAGAAGGAGGAAAGGCATCCCTCAAAATGATAACCCTGGTGAGTGTGGCGTGTATTTGCTCAAGCATATTGAGATGTTAGCGCTTAGTGTCATTTTCGATGGTCTCAACGATAGGAATATTCAGGCCTTAAGAGAAAAGATGGCAGCGGAGATATTTGATGAGCTCCTGACATGTATGCACAATTTAACTAAAAGAGGCTGATTTATTGGTTTATTGTAGCTGATTTATGGGTTAATGTTGGCTGATTTAGGAATATTTTGTGGCTGATTTATGTGTTTTAGCTGGCTGATTTATATAACATATTGTTCTAGGTTATGGCTGATTTATGTATGTATTAAACAAGTTATGGCTGATTTGTATAACATATTGTTCTAGGTTATGGTTGATTTATGTATGTATTAACAAGTTATGGCTGATTTAAACAAGCAAGTAATACCTCAAAACGAGTTAACTGAACTGAAGATTTGTTATGATATCGTTAATAACAAGATCTCATAAGAACAAGTTGTTATGAACTCACACTCTACTCGATCTCTAAATCTGAATGTATCAAAATGAGTTTGAATATGAATGTATCAAGAAAAATGATACAACATTTGAAGTCAATTCAAATTATCTAAGTTTACAAGTTTTCGCATTATGACCAACTTGTTTACGACAACAGCAAGTGTGTTGCTTACTTGGGCGTTTCTTCTCACTTGCCACTTCTAAACAAGATTTAATTCTAGAATTCTTAGGTTTTCCAAGTTGATTTTTGGCAATTGGGGGATTACACATTTGTGCCGCTATGTGGTCTGGAATGGAGAGCGCCAAATCTATAGGCATAACTGAACCAGCATAGGCGTTAACCAAATACATGCTGTAATAATATGGGTTACATAATGAGATACAAGAAACACCCTTGTGCTTCACAGCTGCAATTGCATGTACGCATGGTAATTTGTCGATGTCCAAATGACGACAAGTGCATCTCTTCGAATCCAAATTCACAACATGCAAAGATATTTTACAGATAACTTGTATATTGAAAGCATCAATCGTTTGTACCGTCGCAAGTTTGCCACCACTCACATGGTCCTATAAAACCCAAAAATTATTACAGCTGACTTATAAAATAATGTGGCTAACTTACAAGAAAGATCCCTGAACCTAGCAAGAGATCTACTCACACATATTAGTTGAAAACAAAGACATGACTGAAATAGATATCATGTGAAATATAAAAGAGAAATAGAAACAGGGGTTCAAAATCTTCTCTCAAAGTATACAAAGTATTAGATCAGCCCCAAGCTCTCAATCTCTCCAAAACTCTCTTGCAAAAGTCAACCCCCTCTAAAAGAAACCTAAAACCTAATTGATAGTTTGAACACGATTTGGGGTCTTTTATAAATATATGAAACTTCTGGGCAAAGTTGCAAATTTTCAAAAGTGTTGATTTCGCGTGTAATGTAAGAATTATGCTCGTGTCGACCGATACACATAGGTGGTGTCGATTGACACGACTGACCATGAATGACACCAACTTCAACTTCTCAACTACGATGCTCCAAAATGCTACAAAATGTCAAAATGATCCCAAATGTGTGTAAACCTGTAAAAAACTCTAAAAAGACTCGAAAGACACGTAAAAGACTCGATTATATACATATATCATGGTTTAAAATCCATAAAAACCATGATATATCACTACATCCTATAAATACTAGGATTGACTAAAATAATCAAAACTCACAAACCATTACAACTCTCATATTTATTTTACGATTTCATAGCTAAAAATACTACAAATCTAGGTTTTACAAAGCTCATTGACATCAAACCTTTCTTATTGAATTTGAGTCTGAATTGCTTTAAGTCAGTTCTAGAATGTCTGAATTGCTTTAAGTTTAACCCACCACACATGATTCTTATTTTCCAGTTTTTAACATTAAAAACTGGATCTCAGCTTTGTTAAAGGTAATCTCTTTTAAAGTTAATAATTCATATTACTTGAATATCAAATCCTGTATCAGAGATTACCTTTATAGCTGACTTCATTTATTCCAAGTTTATTGTTAAAACATGGATGTGAAGACAAAGCTGAACTATTGATGTTACTCAAAACATTTCAAAATTTATCATTCATAGCTTATCATTGCATGAGTTTCCTACAATTACATGTTTCTTTTATCTTTTCAAACTAATTTTTTCAATTACAGAAACAAGAAAGGTTCTTCAAAAAAACAGTATGTTTTCTTTGTTTAGTTGGCTATAACTTTTGATATACTGTATGATTTATATAATAAGTAATATGATTGTAACATACAATCAACTACTCCACTTTGGTAATAATCAACTACTCAAAACATAACTGATGAATGAAACTAACCTTCTCCATATGAAGGCCATGTCCTTTATTCTTATCTTTATTTGTATTTGGTTAAGACTAATCTTACCTCCTAACAAACAAAAAAACCATTAGATGTTAAAATGATGATATATATTAATTTTAAAGAATCTGATCAGTTTCTTATCTTTGGTTCTCTTTTCTTTCTGCAAGAAACTTAAATCTCTTAATCTTTGGAGTAATTTTTCCTCTATAAAGAAACAAAGATTATCAATTATGTTCAGGTCACACGATTTACTTCAAAAAAATAGAGTTTTCATATGGGATCTCCTTGGTTACATATATTGACTAAAAATTGATTGTTTGTTTAGCTTCACACACTAAGAAATACCTGTCAAATTACAAAATAAATTAAGTATGATACAATCAATGAACTAAAATCACCAACCTCAATGGAAAGAAGAAGAAGAAGAAAAATGGTGCTTACTTTCTGGCAATTCTGAAAGCAGTGATCGCCTTTACTACTTGCCAAATGCTTATATAGATTCTGACCCGCACTCTCAAGCTTCTCAAGCTCTCGATTGATTGAAACTCAATCGCTCATGATGTGATTGTCCGTGCATCTCTGATAGATTGGTTTTTGCAAATCGGGTTATCAAATAACCCTTATACCATTATAGTATAAAGGATATCGAAATCCTCGGAGAAACGAGCTTCAAACACACCAAGAATCCAAATCTCGTTCTAATCTAAGCAAACAAAGGTTTAAGAGGTTTAAAAAAAACTTTGAATATAAATAAAACGGTAAATGCGGTTTAAAATCAAATAATAAAGGCGATGAGTCTCGGGAATGGTTATGATTAAGATGAGATGATGAATGTTTGATAATGCAAAAACATATGATGAGCAATATCCTAGGCTAAAGGATCAAAAAATAAGACCCGTCGAATCCTTTCTTTAAGCTCCGGTGTGAGGATTGCTTTAATTAACCATGGGAAAGGGCTTTGACATTCCGTTGCACTTCACTTTGTACTCAATCTCTTCATTAACACATCTCCAAGGACACAAGGTCATAGAAGCGGTAGCCAATGCTGAATTAACAAGGGTGGGAGGGTGGGATTCTTTCATCCCCTTCTTGTTCTTTTCAAGCACCTTTTTAGTTTTCACCAACCTCTTCTCTTTACCATTTTCTTCATCCTCATCGAATAAAGAGTGTAGACATTCACCATCCAAGGTTTCCTCATCAAACTTTAGAGCTTCTAGGTTATTCTTATTCGCAACCTTAAGCTCCTTCTTTCTTTCCAATTCTTCATTGGTGATAGTTCCACAAAAATTTTGTGGAGGAAAGCTTCATTGGATAAGAGACTTTGGAGTTAACATGGTGGAGGATCACTTTTTGGTTGGGAAGTTGATGCTTGCTCCTGCGGTGTTGAGGAATGGAGTTCCAAGAATGAGAAGAAGCTTATCTGGTTGCCCTCTATCTACCACCATGAAGTTTGTTGGGACTAAACAATCTCCAACCATAAGCGAGTAGTCTTCAATCACACCAATTGGAGGTTTCGAAGAGGCGTCTGTATAAGTGATTGAAGAGGAGTAGGTCTTCATCTTTTTGATACCAATACTCTTCATCATCTCTAGTGACATAACATTCACACTAGCCCCGGAGTCATACAAAGCATTATCAACTTTCAAATCCCCAAGGGAGCAATATATAATGAATGTACCAGGATCCTTAAGCTTTTAAAGAGTCTTGGGTTCAAGCGGTGTCTCACTTGGTGGTTCATATAACCGCATCACTTCTTCTGCCTTTGCTCGGTTATAAAGGATATCTTGAATGAACTTCTTCTGAGTAGGCACTTAGTACAAGTTTTCCATAGAAGGAAATGGAACTCCAATCTCATTCATACTTGCTTTGAAGCTTGAGAGCACCTTTTTTGTGTGTTTAGTATAGAATCTCTTGGGAAATGGGAGTGGAGGGTCATAAGGAGACATCTCAACCTCGGTTGCTTATTTCTTTTGAACCATGGGAATCTTCTCTTCGTCCCTAGTTCTTACTTGTACTTGAGCTTCACTTCGACTAACCAAGTCTACACCATTCACACCATAGAGAAGTTTAAAAAGCTCTTCTACATCTCTTTCATGATCACTCTCATCACTTGTGATGATAGAATTGCAATACTCCTTGGTATTTGTTTTGGTTTTTCCCGGTAATGCTCCACTTTGAGTCTTTGAACTTGAAGAAGTTTGAGAAACTTTAAGATCAATGGTCTTCATATGAGAAGTCAAACTATTGATCTTCCTATCAAGCTTACTATATACCCCATCAATCTTGTTGTTCATATCAACAAACAATTTGCTAAAGTCTTCATAACCCTTAGTTTGAACTTCTAGGATTCTCTTCAACGTTTGGTTCGTCTCATTGTCTTGAGGAGGGTGTTGGATAGACAAGTTGGGTTGGTTGGAGAATTGAGGTATTGGTTGAAACCCTTGTTGGTTGATGGGTTAATATTGGTTTCTAGGTTGGAAGTTGACAAATGGCCTTGGTTGGAAGTTTTGGTTAGGAACATTTCCTTGGTAGCCTCCTTGGTTGTCCAAATAGTGAACTTCTTCTTGAACCATTTCATTACCATCAACACTAACACCCATATATTGGTTCCTTTGTTGATATCCATCAAACTCTCCCAAGTAGTTAACCGATTTTTGATAATCTTGCAAAATTTGATCCATCTTCTTATTTAGCGCTTTCATCTCCTTAGTCTTTTGACTATCAACTTCAACACTATCTCTTGTAGTAATATCGTAGTCCTCTCCATAACTTCCATTACTTGAGCAAGATTCTCAACTAGTAACATTCCATCATCTGCTCCTTGGCCTAAGAAATTCCCGTTACTTGCAGTGTCTAAAAGCATTCGATACTTTGGCAAGGCACCACGGTAAAGAGTACGCAAAAGATTTTCCTTCGAGAAATCATGGTGTGGACATTAAGAAGCAAAGCCCTTGATCTCCCAAGCTTCACAAAAACTTTCATAAACACGTTGTGAAAATTTGATATCTCATTCCTTAGCCGAATCGTACGAGAAGTGGAGAAAAACTTAGATAGGAACCAATGCGGGTCTCGGACCATGTTGAGGCGAATTCCTTTGAGGAGGATTTTGCCCTTAACTATTGTTGTGACCAACAGCATTTCCTTGACCATTGCCATTGCCTTGAGCAAACCCGCTCAATCAATATCACCCTCAAAACCCGGAGGATTGTGAATCTCGTCCATGCCTAAGCATGCCAAGTGTGCTAACCGCTCTTGCTCTCTCCTTGCTCTAGCTTCCCTTCTATTCACTATCTCAAGTTGATTCAAATCTGGAATACAATCAAGAACCTCCCCTTGTTGACTCCTTCGTTTCATACACCTATAGAGAAAGATAGCAAGAGCAAATCAAAGAGGTTGGGGGTTAGTCAAAAAAAAAAAAGAAGCTTAGTCTCAAAACAAGACTAAATCCTAAAGGCTATTGCTAGTTTCCCCGGCAATAGCGCCAATTTGATAGATTGGTTTTTGTAAACCGGGTTATCAAATAACCTTTATACCGTTATAGTATAAAAGGTATCAAAATCATTGGAGAAACGAGCTTATACAACAAGAATCCCAAATCTAGTTCTAATCTAAGCAAACAAAGGTTTAAAACAAACTTTGAATGTAAATAAAGCGGTAAAAGCAATTTAAAATCAAATAATAAAAGGTGATGAGTCTCGGGAATGGTTATGATTAAGATGAGATGATGAATGTTTGATGATGCAAGAACATATGATAAGCAATATCCTAGGCTAAAGGATCAACAAATAAAACTAATCCACTCTCATGACAATAATCTCTTCAACAATCATTCAATCAACAAATAACTCTCCTTAGCAAATTAAAATGATCATTGAGCATTAATAATCAAGTCTAACCCAACCACAAATCATCCTACTCAATTACTCTCATAGGTAAGGAATGAAATGCCCATTTAAGTTTCATTCAAGCATTTTAACAAACACCTTGTGGGCATGAAAATGCAAATGATCTAGATTAACAATCTCTTGTCTAATCTAACAATACAAACAACCTAAATGAACAATCTAACAATGATCTCGTCCTAAACATCACCATCAATCCAACAAATTATCTCAATTACCACACTCTAAACTCATCTAAAAGACTACTCACTCATTGTCATAAAAACACAAATCAATTGGTTTGATTGATGCATAATCATGATTATAAGAAAAATATAAGAAGATTTACATTGAATCAAAGAAATTCATACAAGAGTTCTTAAGACTCCCAAAGAGGCAAAAAAGATAATCTCCAAAACAAATCATAAGGGAAACCCAATTAGGTCTAGAGTATTTATACTAAGGGGCAAAGAAAACCAATTAATCAACATTTAACCAAGTTAATTCATCAAAACTCATAAGTGAACCGGTTCAGCAACATGAAGAAAACTCGGTTTGGTCGATAGGCGGTGTCACCAAACCACTACAAGATCCCGCTGGTGTGCCACGGTGGTTGTCTCCCCGCTACGTCACCTCGCTGAATCTCCAGCAAACCTCCGGAAACTACGTTGCGGGTGGCGTTATACCGATGTGCCTTCTCGCTGAGCTCCATCGGTGTGCATCAACCAGCTACAAAGTCCCTCTAAACCTCATCGGCTTGCATGACCTCGCTACATCACCTCGCTGAATCTCCAGGTCTATCAGGCCAAGTTCGTAGCGGTGGTGCTTAACCCGCTGAGCCATCCCGCTGAAGCTTTGTGACAACCATCACACCGCTACAAGTCCTTGTCAACTTTCCACCCCTTCATCAAATGCTTCACTTTTGATCCTCTTGACTCCAATTGATCCATCTTGTTGTAAGCTTTACTCCAAGACCTAAAGACAAGGAAAATATGCAAATATGCAACTAAAATTCTTAAGAATGAAATGTAAATGCAAGAAACTTATGACAATTCCATCTTTAAAATCACTAAAAAACACCATACATCAATCTCTCTGGAACAACCAAATCAATCTGTGTGTATCAATTAAAATCAAATTAAAACCAAATCAAATTATAATCCAACAGTAAAATTGATTCAATAATTGCCTTACAGTAAATTTGATTCAACAATATGATAATTTTTTCATCTTACAATATCCTCTTCTCAAATCGTTGTTGTTATCTGAAATGTATCTGATTCATCAAATAGATGGGCGAACCAAGAAAAATTCAATACAAAAGAAATGTATCTCATGTGGAATGAGGTTAAAATTGAGAAATCGTCTGAGAAGTCCCTAAATTGGAAAGTGTAATCTCAAAACTCCCCGTTATAAACTGAATTTTTGTTTGGAATTAATTTAAATCGAAAAAACAGTGTTTTACTATGTTACCCTAGACAAAACCTAGGTTTTATCCGAAAACTCATAACCTAATTGGATCTGACCCGGAAACGTGAAATCACCCTCAATTACTCCATCAATTCGATCGAATCCCTATTTTTTAAAAATCAAAACAGAAATCGGCAACTTCTGAAAAGATCTGCTCTCTCTAAGAACAGAACTCTCTTCGTGAAACTAGGGATAACTACACGAATCCTACTCGATTTTCTACTAGATTGTTGTGTTCGATCGAAAACCCCTGTGCACGAAGATGGCTAGGACAAGATGGGGAAATAAGAATGCTCAGAAGCAAGTTACTGTAGATCAAAATAGGGAACGATCTCCTACTGAAGATGAAAATAGGGAACGATCTCCGGTTGAGGAAGTTACTCAAGATGAAAATAGGGAACGATCTCCGGTTGGGCAAGCCGGAAGGAGTGAAGAAGACGGAGAGATAGATCGATCTCCAGTTTGGAATGATGTGAACGAGGGATCTCCAGTTCGAAGTGATGATGCCAAAAGAGCCAGAGAGGAGAGGGTTGGAGACGGAAGGAGTGAAGAAGACAAAGACGATCTCGAAGAAGAGAGTGACCAATCTCGTGATGAAGATGAGGAAGTCGGCCGGAATGGAGAAGAAGGAGATACAGTGTCGGATGAGGGAAGCACAAGCCGAACCTTGAGCGAGTCAAGAGTAAGTAGTTTGATTCGATAGATATATTGCTTAGTTCGGAGAGGTATAACTATGTAGAACTAGGAAATACTAATTCGTTTTAGTTAGGGAAATTGGCTTTGTTGTTGAGGTAATTCGTTTTATTTAGGTAAAATGTTTAACTTGGTAATAATTGGAATTGAATTTGTAGGTTTTAAGTAGTAGAACAGATCATTATGTGTTTTGCTAAATTTATGAAAATGTATAACTAGTAATACTCTGTAAAACTTTTTGTTGCAGGGTTCTGAGGAGATGGTGGCACCACTACAACCTCTAAGAATGTACTTCGCGCCTTCGAAGTACAACAAGAAAATCAAATTTGCAACTCGGTGCTATATTTACGAAGCCTTGAAGACGCTTGATGAATTGGAACATCCCCTCACGGCATTTGAGCGGAAATGGTTTGAAGAGCATCCGCAATTCAAACACATATTCCACATGCCGCGGGAAAGAAACCACAAGGTTATGGGGATGTGGATGCTCCTTCTCCGAACTGCATGCCTTGAAAAGAAGAAAGAAGCGTGGTTTGTTGTCAACGGGACTCCGATCCGTTATGGGATCAAGGAGCACGCTTTGATATCGGGGTTGAATTGCAAGAATTATCCCATCAACTATAACAACGCAGGCGGTGAGGCCTTTATGAAAAGGCAATTTAAGGGGATGACGGTCCAATATCAAGACGTGAAGAAGAAGCTAGAGGAAATGATCCCGGGAGAGCGAACTCGAGATAGGTTGAAGATGGCGATCCTCTTCTTCTTATCCAGCATTGTGATCGCACAAACGAAGACAGGAGACGATGCCACCCCTGTGGAGCCCTTCTTTCTAAGAGCGGGGGATGATCTCAATTTATGTAAGACATTTCCTTGGGGGAGATTGTCTTTTGATCACTTGCTAGGAGAGATCGAGCACACAATGGCTCATTTTGAAGGGACCGTCAAGGGTACATTATGGCTGGTTCCAGGTTTTTGTATTCCTGTGGAGGTTAATTAAAATTATTTGAGGGTATTGTTCATTGTTAGTAATTCTTATAATTGAAGCTAACTCTAACTATATGTGTTGTGGAGCTTTTAGCATTTGAGGCAATTCTGGAGTTGGGGGATCAATTCTTAGAAGCTTATCAAGGGGTAGATGAAAATTGTCCTAGGATGTGCAAGAAAAGGTTCAAGAAAAGCGAATGTAAAGGGTTTCCTCTTTCAAAAATTTACAAAACACTTGGTACAACTGTGGTGAGTTATCCTAGTTATACTAGTTATCTTCAGCATATAAATTATTTTGGGTTGTCATGTTTTTAATTTTTTTTCATTGTTTACGTTGACAGGATATTGATAGTATCCTACCAGTTAGAGATGAAGAATACTCTCTTATGGCTGACATCACGGAAGAAGATGACGACGATGATAAGCATGATGTCGTTGTTGATAGTTGGATGCAATGTATCCGTTACGCTAGAAGAGATGTACAACCAAGATGTAGCTACGAGAGTAGAAGAGGATCTTGAGGATGCCGTGAACGAGGAAATAGCCACCTCCAAAGAAAGACCCCCCAACGAAAGACCGGGAGACCCAACTTTGGCCGAATTGGCGGATGTCATCAATAAGATGGGATCCCAGATGACTAAAATTTTGGACAAGGTTGATGGGTTTGAAAATAAACTTGGATGGTTGGAAGCTTCTGTGAAGGAATTTGTAGAGAAGATAAGATTTTGGTAAAACTTGTAATACTGGAGTATAACTGTCGGTAATAGTTGAGAAAACTAGAGTATAACTGTATTCGATTGCAGGAGCCTGTAGACCCAACAACCGAGGAGTACAATACTGCTGGTATCACAGAGCCAGCAGAGGAGCTTAATGCTGGATCCACAGAGCCACCAAGCGAGCATGTTGTTCCGTCTCCACAGCCACCTACGAAGGGTCGGGTTAAACGGATTGCAGTATTCGAGAATAAGCGTGTGACAAGGTCAAAGAAAAATGCGGTGTGAAGACTATGCTGTGTTTTTAGTATTTGAATTGGTAGTCCTAAAAATACTTGGTAAAACTATGTTTTTTTTTAGTATTTGAATTCGTAGTACTGGTAATACTTTGTGAAACTATGCTTTTTTTAGTATTGAATTCGTATTACTGGTAATACTTTGTTAAACTCTGCTTTTTTAGTATTCGAATTCGTAGTACTGGTAATGCTTTGTGAAACTATGCTTTTTATTTAGTATTAAATTCATAGTACTAGTAATACTTTGTAAAACTATCTGTTTGTAATACTTTGTAAAACTATGTTGTTTGTAATACTGCTACTGGTAATACTTTGTAAAACAAAAGAAACAAAGCATAAGTCTTACAAAAGAAACAAATGATTAGTCTTACTAATATAAGTCTTACAAAAGAAACAAAGCATAAGTCTTACTAACATAAGTCTTATAAAGGAGAAACAAACATAAGTCTTTCTATATCAAGGCATAGGACCAAAAAGCTTTCGATTCGAGCCACAATCTTAGCCACCGAGTCCTTCATGTTTGCAATCTCTTCAGCATTGTTTTTCAGCTCCCTACGCAGGTTGTTGATGTACAATTCATGAATTTCGAAGCTTCCCTCCTTGGACATGTCTCTCAACTTAGTGACCTCTTCTTCGATAGTGAGTTCCCAAGATTTTCGAATGTGTAAGCCATCATTCTGCACATAAAGACATATATACCATCATATATTCTGCACATAAAGACATATATACCATCATATTATGCCATTAATCTAAAATCGATATCCTTTTCTTACCTTAAACGCATTGCATGTTAAGTATTTCCTTCCTATATGCGGTGCTATGGTTGAGATCTCGTCGATGATCCTACCACCACATGGACATCTTAAAGGAAGGTCATAGTCACCATCGGCTATTAATGTACGCATGTCCTCTTCCCTCTTATCTGAAATCAAAGACGAAACAATAATTCAGATTTTTGTCCAATTGAAAAGCTAATCGAAGACCTAACACAAATTCAGATCTTTGTCCAATTGAAAAGCAAATCAAAGACCTAACACAAATTCAGATCTTACCCGAAGTCTTCTTCGAGATGGAGATGGCGATGATGTCTCGATGGAAGTCTTCTTTGAGATGGAGATATCGATGATGTCTCGATGGAGGAGGATGAGGAGGATAAAGAGGAGTCTCTAGAATAAATGTGAGAAAAAGATTTCGAGAAATAGAAAACTGGTGCAAAAAATTAAAAGGAAACTCAAAAAGAAATGGAAGAAAAACCCAAATTCGGGAGCCAAAAAATTGGAAAAATTGATGTTTGGGTGCGCAAAATATTGACACACGTGCGCCGTTTTCGTCACATGTGCGCCGTTTTTAATGATATGTGCACCGCCTAAGTATACATAGTTATACGTAAGATAGTAGTTATACCAAACTTCCAAAGTAGTTATACTTTGGATGTTTTCCATTTTAATTAGTATTACATATACTTAAAGAAACAAATTTTAGTTTTACATTTGATTTAAATCGATTAACATATAATTCTTAGTGTTTTGTGCATTAACATGTTAAAAACCTAGATTTCTGTAACTTTGATATCATAAGTTGGATATAATTCTGATATAGGAACCCAAATGAATCGGATCCTAAATGATAGATTGATGGAGGAATTGTTGCTGGACTAAGGTCACTCTCAACAGTTCCGATTGAATGGATGGTGAAGTGGTTCGATGGTGAAGCTGTTGCTGGACTAAGGTCACTCTCAACAGATTCAAAGGGATGAACGGACGTGATAGTGGATTGAGAGACGCCACACAGATCTGTGAAAGGATCTATGATATGTCTAATACACTCTAAGCTTCAAGGATTCACACACAAGAAGTTTAGAAGACAAAATATTTCCTTCCAAGAAATATCAAAGAGAAAACTCTCAAGTTTCTTTTCTAAACATCAGACTGAATCTGAAAAATGGTCCAACACAAAATAATTAAAAGACAAGTGATAGTCTGCATGAAGGAGAGAGAAAGAGATAACATTAAAATCAGAGTTTGAAAATTCGAAACTGTCTCTTGAACTCCTTGGCCGAAATGTGTTATTGGGCTTGCGGAAAAATCAACTAAATAGGCCGATGATAATGCGATCCATTTGCCTCGTTAAAAACCTTACCAACAAAACCCATTGGGACAAAAATTGGTGAAGGGAAAAAGAGCACAAATGGAGCACATACCCATTTAGTGATTTCTTTGGGCCTCTTGAATTTGCTTGGTGATAGTAAAAATAGCAAATTCCTTGTTTCCTTGAAGAACCGGCAAGAAAGGTGTCGTATGACTCTTGTGTAATTTTTGCACGTCTTCTTGCACTCCATTAATGATGAGGCTGTTCATGAACTTGATAAATTCCTCTCTCACACCCCATGTTCCAGCTCTTGTTCTTGGTGCTTGTTCCATAGTTGCTATGTGTACAGCTTCTTCCTTTGATCCAGCTGAGCTTGTATTGATGTCCTCATCATCTCCTCCCTCTTGAAAAGTTTCTGACCTCAGAATAGGTAAATCTGCATGGAAAGGAGCTAAATCAGTAACATTGAAAGTATGAGAAATAGTGAACTGACCTGGTAGATCAAGCTTGTAAGCATTATCGTTGATCTTTTCTAGCACTTGAAATGGTCCATCGCCTCTTGGTGCGAGCTTGGATTTTCTTTTCTCCGGAAATCTCTCATGCCTCATATGCAACCAAACCCAATCTCCTGGTTCGAATGTGACCTCCTTTCGGTGCTTATCAGCATGTTGTTTGTATTTCTCGGTCTTCTCTTCCAGATTTTTTGTGACCTTTTGATGAAGCTTCTTCACAAAATCTGCTCTGGCTTCTCCTTCATTAGAATAAACAGCTCGGGGCAGGGATATTAGATCAATTGGAGTTTCAACCGTTGCTCTCAGCAAAGTAGATAGAGTACGATTTACTACCTCAGTTTGGCCATCTGTTTGGGGGTGACAAGTGGTTGAGAAAAGCAGCTTGGTTCCCAACTTTCCCCACAACGTTTTCCAGAAATGGCTTAGGAACTTAGTGTCGCGATCGGATACAATGGTCCTCGGCACTCCATGTAAACGCATTACTTCTTTGAAAAAGAGATCAGCAGTTTGAGTAGCGTCATTTATCTTGTTGCATGGAATAAAATGAGCAATTTTTGAGAACCTGTCTACAACTACAAAGATGGAATCCTTGTGGTTGATTTTTGGCAGACCTAAAACAAAATCCATAGAAATGTCTACCCAAGGCAGGTTAGGAATAGGCAAAGGCATATATAAACCATGAGGATATGACCTGGATTTTGCCTTTAGGCAAGTGATGCACTTGGCGCAGAATCTCTCCACATCTCTTTTCATATGCGGCCAGTAGAAATGCTCCATTAAAACACTTAAAGTCTTGTCTCGTCCAAAATGTCCCATGAGGCCTCCTCCGTGAGCTTCTCCAACCAGCAGCTCTCTCATTGACCCTTGAGGAATGCACAGCCTTTTATCTTTGAACAAAAACCCATTATGTTGATAAAATGATCCGCGAGCAGCCTTGCTTGTTTCTTGGAAAATTTCTTGAAAATCTGGATCAGTTTCGTATGAGCTCTTGATATGTTCAAATCCCATAATCTTAGCCTCCATTGTACTGATTAGGGTGTGTCTCCTTGATAGTGCATCAGCTACAATGTTCTCCTTCCCTTTCTTATACTTTATCACGTAAGGAAAAGTTTCTACAAACTCGAGCCACTTAGCATGTCTCTTCTTTAGTGTAGTTTGGCCTCTTAGATGTTTGAGCGTATCGTGATCTGTATGAATAACAAACTCTTTGGAAAATAAATAATGTTGCCAAGTTTCAAGAGATCTTACCAAAGCATAGAGCTCCTTATCGTAGATGGGATAATTAAGAGACTCCCATCGAGTTTTTCACTGAAATATGCTACTGGTTTGCCTCCTTGAGTAAGAACAGCTCCTATGCCTGTACCAGAAGCATCACATTCAATCTCAAAAGTTTTGTCAAAGTTAGGAAGTACCAAAACAGGTGCATGTGTGAGGTTGTCTTTAAGCTTGGCGAATGCCTCATCTTGTGCTGGCCCCCATTTGAACTCCACATTCTTTTTGATCACCGAGGTTAGGGGTGCAACAATGGTACTAAAATCCTTTACAAATCTCCGATAGAAACTAGCCAGACCATGGAAGCTTCTCACATGTCCGATAGTAGTTGGAGTCGGCCAGTCTTGTATTGCCTTGATCTTCTCTTCATCGACCTTTAAACCCTGTGAACTCACAACAAATCCTAAAAAGACAACTTGATCAGTGCAAAATGTGCATTTCTTTAGATTTGCATAGAGGTTTTCAGCCTTTAGTGTTTCAAGGACCTGTTCGAGATGATTCAAGTGATCTGCAAGGTTAGAGCTATAAATCAAAATGTCGTCGAAATAAACTACTACGAACTTACAGATGTATGCCCGTACGATATGGTTCATGAGTCTCATGAATGTACTTGGCGCATTAGTGAGTCCAAATGGCATAACCAGCCACTCGTACAAACCTCTCTTGGTTTTAAACGCCGTTTTCCATTCATCTCCTTCCTTCATCCTCACTTGATGATATCCGCTTCTTAAATCGATTTTTGAGAAGATAGTTGCTCCATGAAGCTCATCTAGCATATCGTCCAGCCTCGGGATGGGATGTCAGTATTTGACGGTGATGTTGTTGATGGCTCTACAATCAACGCACATCCTCCAAGTTCTATCTTTTTTTGGCACTAGAAGCACAGGAACAGCACATGGACTTAGACTCTCTCGGATATAGCCTTTAGACATCAAGTCTTGAACTTGTGTTTCCAACTCCTTTGCTTCTACCGGATTAACCCTATAGGCCGCTCTGTTTGGCAATGGGGCTCCAGGGACTAGATCAATTTGATGTTTGATTCCTCTTGTTGGTGGCAGCCCTGGCGGAATTTCTTCAGGAAATACATTAGAAAATCTGTTAAGTATCTCTAGAACAGCTGGTGGTAATTCTTGTTCTTCTTGACCTGAAAACAAACCTTCCTTGAAGATCATTAGTAGCACCTCTTCTTTTAATTCAAGAGATTTCAAAACAGTATTAGGTGTGATATAAAGATTGGTTTTACTTAGCTTTTTTCCTTTGGACATGGTTTGTTGCATTTCAAATGTTTCTTGAGGTGTCAATAGCGCTAAACTATGCTTCTTGTTATTGTGCGAGAAGGTATAATGATTGGTCCGCCCATTGTGTAATGCTTCTTTATCAAATTGCCACGGACACCCTAACAGCAAATGTCCAGCTTGCATAGGCACTACGTCACACAAAACTTGATCCGCATACTTACCAATACTGAATGAAATTGTAACTTGCTCGGAAATTTTAAGCTCGGTGTCATCATTCAGCCATTTGAGTCGATAAGGTCGAGGGTGCTTGGTCTTTGGAATTCCTAACTTATCAACTAAATATTTGCTGGCCACGTTAGTACAAGAACCTCCGTCAATAATTAAGCTACATACCTTGGAGTTAATTGTGCAGCGAGAATGAAAAATATTCTCTCTTTGAATAGTTTCGGGTTCAAAAAGAGCGCTGAGTACTCTTCTCGTAACTAACAACTCTCCGGTGTCACCATAATCCACAATATCTTCTTCAGACTCTTCTTGCTCGTATTCTGCCTCGTCTTGAGATTCATACTATCCATTTGCTTTGAGAATCATAACTCTCTGATTTGGGCAGTCCCTTGCGTAATGTCCTTTTCCCTGACATTTGAAACAAGTTATATCTCTAGTTCGTTGAGTTTGACTATTACCTTGTTCCGGTTTATTGAATTTAGACGGTTCTGGTGCAGACTTTTTGAATCTAGAATCCGCTTCAATATTCTTTCTTTTGTTTAAAACTTTTTGCGGTTGCTGGTTCCAAACAGGTCTGCTACGGCTTGTTGACATCGTTTTCCTTTTAATGTGTTGCCCAGCCTGAGTAGCTAAGTACAGCAGTTCATTTAAATCATGGTAAGTCTGCCTCTCCACCTTTCTAGCAATACGATCATGAAGACCATCAATGAACTGTGCCATTAGAGTTTCATCAGAATCTTCACTCTCCAATCTGTTTCGAAGTGTTTCAAACTCGTCAAAATATTCTTCTACGGATCTGGATCCTTGAGTGAGCTTTCTGAATTTCTTTTGCAGCTCTCTATATTAGTATGCAGGGACGTATCTCTTCCTCATAGCAAATCTCATATCTGCCCAAGTAGTAATTTGTCCATGTCTATGCCTTCTTCTCTCGGACACGTCTCTGTCCCACCATGCTAAGGCATTTTCACTAAGTTGAGCAGCAGCTAGAGACACCTTTCTTTGATCAGAATAATTGTAATGTTCAAAGATATACTCCATACGCCTTTCCCAGTCAAGATAAGCATCTGGATTAACTTTTCCAGAAAAAGTGGGTGCAGTGAGCTTGATGTCATTATTTCTGTGTCGTGCATCTACTTCGCCTTCTCTGTCACGGCACGGTTGCCTTCTCTGCCTTGGTTCAGGGTCTGGTGGTTCTTCTTCCGAGTCAAACTCATCAACATCTTCTAGATTTACTCGGTGTGGGTGGATATTTCTGATACGAGCTCTTCGTGCTGGTGGTGGCGGTTGCTTAATTCGAGTTATGCGCTCTCCTAGGGTCTATAGCTGAGTTTGAATAGCAGCAAGAGCTTGAGCCAAATCATTAGCTCCCTGATCTCCCATGTCTCGAGTTTTTCCTGTCTCTCAACTCAAACAAAATAGATCAAATGCAAAGGAAAACTGAAAGACACAATAAACACAATCGCAACTTTGATGAAGGATCTGTTAATCCTAACAGCGACTGTACTCAGAAATTTATCTCGAAAAAATATCAAAACACATCCAAAAATTCCGAAACCAATTTTAACAAATATTAGACAAGTTCTAAATTCAGATGCAACTGGTCTCACGATTTTATCACACGCCAATTATTTATGAAAATTCAGACAATATTACAGACGAAAACAGCTTAACATCCGAAATTAAGGAGATGAACAGACACACACAAAACAAATTAAACTGAAGTAAAAGGAATAGATAAACCTGATTAGGAGCGTTTAAGCTCTGATACCAGATGATATAGGAACCCAAATGAATCGGATCCTAAATGATAGATTGATGGAGGAATTGTTGCTGGACTAAGGTCACTCTCAACAGTTCCGATTGAATGGATGGTGAAGTGGTTCGATGGTGAAGCTGTTGCTGGACTAAGGTCACTCTCAACAGATTCAAAGGGATGAACGGACGTGATAGTGGATTGAGAGACGCCACACAGATCTGTGAAAGGATCTATGATAAGTCTAATACACTCTAAGCTTCAAGGATTCACACACAAGAAGTTTATAAGACAAAATATTTCCTTCCCAGAAATATCAAAGAGAAAACTCTCAAGTTTCTTTTCTAAAAATTAGACTGAATCTGAAAAATGGTCCAACACAAAATAATTAAAAGACAAGTGATAGTCTGCATGAAGGAGAGAGAAAGAGACAACATTAAAATCAGAGTTTGAAAATTTGAAACTGTCTCTTGAACTCCTTGACCGAAATGTGTTGTTGGGCTTGCGGAAAAATCAACTAAATGGGCCGATGATAATGCGATCCATTTGCCTCGTTAAAAACCTTACCAACAAAACCCATTGGGACAAAAATTGGTGAAGGGAAAAAGAGCACAAATGGAGCACATACCCATTTAGTGAGTTCTTTGGGCCTCTTGAATTTGCTTGGTGATAGTAAAAATAGCAAATTCCTTGTTTCCTTGAAGAACCGGCAAGAAAGGTGTCGTATGACTCTTGTGTAATTCTTGCACGTCTTCTTGCACTCCATTAATGATGAGGCTGTTCATGGACTTGATAAATTCCTCTCTCACACACCTTGTTCCAGCTCTTGTTCTTGGTGCTTGTTCCATGGTTGCTATGTGTACAGCTTCTTCCTTTGATCCAGCTGAGCTTGTATTGATGTCCTCATCAAATTCACAAACTCACCTTAAAAGTATAAGGATTATATAGGGTAGATTGTTTCATAGCAACTTAATTAATAGTATTATTGTAATTTCCTTCTAAATACATATAGAAACATATATTTCAGATGTTTACAATGCCTATAATTCATTCTTGAGACACATATAAAATAAAAATTATCTTTTAAAAAATTAAAATAAACTCATAACAAATTTTTAAAACAAATATGATGTACATTGGGATTATTAATAGGATTTTAAAAAAAAAAATATGTCCAAATTATTTAAAAATTAAAATAACACCCCATGTAAATACAAGTTTAAAACATTGTAACATTGAAACAATTTATGTAACATAATTAACATAATCACAAAACCAATATATAGAATAACGGAAAACAAGTTATACGTAGTTGTCCTAACCAATAAAAAGTGTTACGAAACAAAAGGTGAAGAGATCAGAATTAAACACTACTACAATTTTCAAATAACAACCATTGGAGTCTTTGTCTTGGCCGCCTTTTATTTTGCGTCCTTGGACGCCGTTCTCCAGCCGATGGCAACCTTTTCACTTTCTTTCTTCCCTTTTTTACTTTTCGATCCGGAGGTATGATTATTTTGCTTTTGATGTTATCTGGAACATCCCATTGAGACTTATCCGGCACTAAATAGATTGTCCTGTAATACGCCATTGCCCACAGCTCCGTCCAATAATATTTTGAACACAACTCATGTAATTGGATATCACAAGGTCTATCATCATGCCTTAAGAATTCAATATAAGCGGCTAGTGCGTGCACACAAGGATACTTTTCAATATCGAACACCCTGCAACTGCAACTTTTGGAGAGCAAGTTTACCATATAAGTCTTTCCATCACTACCGATGACATTATATTCAAGCTCAAAAGTGTTTAGCTCTGTCACAATCAACTTCTCAGCAACACCCCATAAATCGTGCATGCAGTTCTCTACTAAAGGCACCAGTTTGTTTTTTTATCGTTCCAGACACAGCCTCCTTCCGATGTTCATTAAACCAATGAGAAAACATTGTAATGATCGCATCAAGCATGGGTATTAAAGAGTACTTCCTTGCGTCCTTGAAAACACTGTTCAAAGATTCCACAGCATTACTTGTGTCTAAGTTGTATCTATCTCCTGGAAAACAACACCTTGCCCATTTTTCTTTCACTGTACTCTCCTCCAGATACTTGGCCGCAGAAGGATATCTCGTTCTAAAAGAAGTATAAGCAGAATTGAACTCAGCAACTGTGTAATGCCTACTGCACTCCATGAATCTCCATGCGACTACGTCTTTGTTAGCGTTAGAAGCATGACCTTTCACATTTTGGGACAAATGCCATACACAATACCCATGATGAGCCTGGGGATACACATTACCTATGGCGCTTATGAGCCTTGCATTTCTGTCACTCATAAATACCAATTCGGAAGAGTCTGGTATAACGGTTTTCAGCATCTCCATAAACCATGTCCAACTTACATCATTCTCACCATCGAGTACACCAAACGCCAAGGGATAATGGTGTCGATTAGGATCTTGAGCTGTAGCAAAAATTAGTACACCACCATATCCGTTCTTGAGAAAAGTTGCATCCACAATTATCACTTTCCTCATGACTTCAAAACCTTCAATGCTAGCTCCTAAAGCTATGAATAGGTACTTGAATTTTTTCTTCTTATCCAATTCCACACGTGTAATTGTACCATCATTTTTCTTCTCTAACATGTGCAAATAGCAATACAACAACTTGTAGCTTTCTTCCGGGGTACCATGCAAATCACTAACAGCTAGATTTCTCCCTCTCAATGCTCTGGAGTGTGATATCTTCACACCTAATTTTGTCTGAACAAGATCCATGATATCTCTAGGAGTTGGAGTTTTCATTTTTCCCGGATAATCCTCTACCAAAATGGATGCTGTCGCTCTGACTAGTCCGAGAGCATGTATGCATCTTGGTGTATGTTCTAATCAAGAAAATTTCTGTATTTTGAATCCTTGTAGCTCGTAAACCCCATTTACAGCTTTCTTGACTACATTTGAACACTAAACATCCCAGATCAGACATTTTTATATCAAAACAAAAACTGTAGACAAATGAGCCTCTATCCACCACATCTTGCAATGGCTTCCTATTTGGAAATTCTTGAAGTACAGTCACTCCCAAACCGTCTTCCAATGCATCTACAAACTGACTAGTTTCTACAACAGGTGGAACCTCTACATAATCATCACCCATATACACCTTCATCACGTGATACACCTTCATCATCATCCACTATCGCCTCATTTTTTTGTTTTGCTAGTTCTTTTTCTACATACAGAGTAATGGCATTATCTCCGATTACAGCATCATTTGAATCCAGGTGGCCATAGTTCTTACCAAAATAACTTTTTCCGGCTCTCGACAGTTGCTCAGGCAGTTCCAATCTAGTGATGACCTCCACAAACAACATACATCTACGATTCTCTTTATCAATGGACGTTAGATAAACACACATATCCTCATCATCACAAATAATAAATTGTTCCTCACATCCCACCAGCAGTGGATAGTAATTCAATTGCAATTTAACCTTACTTTCATCTAACGCAAGCTTCTTGTATATCCTAACTTCTATCATCGACAAAGTTATCTCCTCCAGTGATGTCTTCGACATTAAACTATACATGCGACCTTGGCATTTAAAATGTATGCTGACGTTGTTGCTCATTGTATCCTGCCAAAACAATACAAAAAAACTCAATCAATAATACTAGTTATACTAGTTATACTACATTTATCAGTAATACTAGTTACGAGTTATACTAGTGGTACTACATTTATCAGTAATACTAGTTACAAGTTATACTAGTTATACCACATTTATCAGTATTACTTGTTACAAGTTATACTAGTTCTACTATGTTTATCAGTATTACTTGTTACAAGTTATACAAGTTCTACTACATTTATCAGTAATACCAGTTACAAGTTATACTAGTATTACCCATGTCTCCTATCGCAAGAACTTAAATTGGATCTTCTAATTTACAATACACTACGATTTAACCACTGAAATTTGTTTGTTACCAATTTAAACTCCTAATCGATCCAGAAACTATGGTAAAATACTAAATGTGCATAGAAAATCTTCAATTTGAAAATCTAAAACTTAAATACCTAATTTGAGCCAAAGAATCTAGATTTTGAAGATCAAGGACGGAGTAACACCAATGCAGAGGTCGACGGCGAGGTAGAAGTCGACCACTGAGCTCGCCGGGGGCGCAGAGAGCTCGACGGCAGCGCAGAGAGCTCGACGGCGGCGGCGGAGATTTTCTGGATTTTTTCTCCGAGCTCCTAGGAGAAGAAGAGAGAATTTTTTTTTTCTTTTTTTTTTTTATTATTTTGGAGATATTAGAAGAAGGGTATTTTGGTCTTCACAAACTAAAACATTTTTAAAAGGAACATGTAGATTAAATGGGGACAAAGCAGATTTTATTTTTTCATTTAAGGACATATCAGATGTTGGCTCGTTAAAATTAGGGTTCAATCAAGTAAAAAATTCAAAATTTCGATTTCCAGATTAACAATTAAAAAGTAATCTGATAGAACATGAGCAATTAGGTCGTAAGAGTTTCTATTACAAAGACAAAAATAAGAAAACTTACGTTTGAAGGTGGAGAGACAAAGAGAAAATTTGTGAAGTTCCTTTACAAAATTACAAAGGTCTAGATGAATTCACAACTGTAATCATTTACTAAGGTTTGGGAAAAATAAACAGTGTATAATCGCATCAGAATTAGTTGTGAATTGAAAAAAGATTGTTCGAAGGGAAAAAAGCAGAAGAGAAAATTGTTCAAAGATCAGAGAAAATAGTCGGTGGGTTTGAAGTATTTTCAGACAAGTGGCCTACGTGTCAATTTTCTCTTCAGGTTTGTGATTTGTGCCACAAGATGGGACAAAGTTAAATTGGGGTGTAATATTTCATGACCCCTTAATTTTGGATATACTACAACAACTAATTAGGATCCAACAAATCTATACTATTATTTGGCTCAGTCCACTCATGGACCAACTAATTGAATTTCAAAATATATACTCAATAACTAAATTATTTAACAAATGTTACTAATTATTTAAATAATAACTATTTATTTTAAAACAAACAAAAATTTAAATTACAAATTTCGTAATATTTTAAAACATTATACTGCATGAAACTATAATCGACTTACGTTTTCTCCTCTTTCTTAATTTTCAAACTCAACTTTATATTATAAACTTATAACTAAAAAGCACCAAACTTATCCAACAAAAAAAATACAAACTTATGCACAAAACTAATTATAAAACCCAAAACATAATAATATTTGATTATACTAACTTTATAAGATCTATACTAATATACATAGATTTAAAATTTATTCAAAAAATTTCTATAAATATTTCTCCGCACATACGTGCGAATCTGAATCTAGTTCACTTATACTAGAGAAAACAAAGTATTTTGAGAGGAAGAATAGTAATTGATTGATTGATTTATTTATTTAATTGATTGCATGTTATATTTTAGGATATTGGATAATAATTTAGTTTTAATGATGATATAAGATAAATTAAATATTTCTATTAAAATCAACAGTTCATAAAATAAAATAAAATAATATGTTTTAAAAATATATATACTTCGTGTACTTTCTTCTAACAACTAAATAAATAAAAGAAAAAATCAATGTTACACTAATATATCAGGATATTATAATGATCTAATTTCTATTTTTTATTAAAGTTATTGCAATATAAGCTAATTTCCTCTCGATTTTATGGATACATTTCATTCGATAAACTTTTTTCTTATTTTTTTTTCCCTTGAAACTGTTCTAAATTAAGAGGTATAATTTGTACGGTGAGAATTAGGAAAAACGACAAGAAGTTCCTAGAATCCTCTGGCGTTTTCATCACTTGTCTTATTTTATTTTTTTCTTGGATTCTCCTCAGTTACAGTTGCATAACGCCACCATGAACGGTGACCCCGAGACGGAGATGATGGAGACTGAATCCTCCGGCGAGACATTCAGTCATGAGAAGCCCAGCACCACCGTCAGAGATTTCCTCTCCACCGCTCGTAGACTCGTCGATCAAGGAGAACCATCTCAAGCTCTTCAAGCGGTATTTTCAATTTCGTCTTCATTTCCGGTTTAGAAGTTTAACATTTTTCTTTCGGATTGTTCTATGTGTGTGTATACGGTTTTTTTGCTTTGGGGCTGTGCGTGTGGTGTTTTTGCTAGTGATTTTACAAGTTGTTTCCATACTTAGAATTTTGGACTTTGGTTTTGGGGTTGTTTGAATTGTTTTCGAATAGAAGATCAAATTAGATGCGACTAGCTGATATGGTAACCGCTAGGGTAAGGGTTGTACCACTTTCGTTGTCACCAATCAACAAAATGAGTTAGTTAAAGCGGTAAAGGAATAACAAAGCTGGACGAAGAGAGATTTGATTGTTTTATATAGACTGCATTGACCTTTTTCGTTGTGAAACCTTTTCCTGAGTAAGGCTATCTTGTTCTGAACAGGTAGTGATGGCGATGAGAACTCAAGGAGGAGATGAGGCGGTACTTCAGATACTGAACCGTACCCGTGAACTATACAAGCGAAGAATCCAAGAAACAGCTAGTATGGATCAACTGGCTTCTATATTTGCAGTGTGTGCCATTACCGAAGCACAGCCTCTGGGGCATGAGCCAACAACATCAAAAGACTTATTTGGTACCAAAGAAACAGTTACAGCGGATGCTCATGGCATATCTATTCTAGAAAAAAGTGGGAGGTCACAGATCATGCTTGATGCCTTTGCTGATGGAAGTAGCTTTATCTGTCTGCAATGCGGTGGTTTGGTGAGCATTCATAGAAGAGATGAACATTATGCTTACTGGTGTAGCAGTATGTGATACAAAGGATACTATTTTGTTGGGCATGACATGAGAATTCGCAAGTATATTGCTTTTGTTGTTACATTTGGGTGTTAATCATGGTTGGATCTTTTAGGGCAATGGGAGATGCATAAATTTTCCTCATATCTTCACATGTACCGTGTCTTATACTAATCAATAAACGATGGAAGATAGGACATTGAACAATCTCAATCTTTCTGTGTTTTGTCCATTGCTCTCGTTTCATGTCACAATCTTAAGATATGATAACTTGTGAGACTTGAACACTGAACAGATATTTTATCATTTACAACAAACCAAAGAACAAGTAAAACTGGTATTGTTCATACAAATATCTGCAACTTGATGAGGTTTATTTCCTCCATGAGCTCCTTTAGTTATGTATAAGATGTCAATTCTATCAACATGAAAAGAAGAATCTGACTCCTAAAAAGCCATTAGCTATCTGTTAGCTACAGCAAGCAATCAGCAGCCCCTGCCGCTCGTCCTAGTGGTTCTCCTTAATGCGGTAGACACACCCAATAACGAGGTTTCCAATATCACACAAAACCATAAGAGTTTTCTTCCCAAATAACACACGGCAGCAAGTTCAGTCTCTGCGTGTGCATAAATTGATCTTCATTAGAAAGACAATCAATAAGAATCACTCCAAGTTGCTTAAATAATCTTAGGAAAGATTACTTACCTGCACCCATTCGTATGATCCTTCCCATAAAAGTATCATACTCACAAGTAGAGAGGGCTTGAACACTAAAAGATTTTCTCGGAAAACGGCTACCAACACTTGATCACATGATTTTATTAGGTAGAGCCTTATGTCGAGGTTTTGCCTTGAGGAGTGTTTCGTCACTGTGCCTAATCCACTCAGAGAGTCTCCATGGCTTTTGCCACTTCCATTTGAATTGAACAATCCATTGGTGATGACTTCTCTTCCACCTCCAAAGTTTCCCACCCTGTTGTCCAACGGCTGATAGTTTTCTCATTGATACTTGTCCCATCGGTACCATCTGCACCCAAACACAAGCACATGGGACTCTTAGATCTCTATAATGAAGAATGTATTACCAGCATTTTATGCAGCCATTCGTAATCCTAAGGAAGCAGAAATAGAATGAATCTAACCTTCTTGTTTGCGTCAAAAAATGCAACCGATTCTCTCACTTTTCCGTTAGCAATCCCGGGAGTAAATTTAAGCTGTTTCTGTGCTGGCACGGTCATTGGAGAAGGTGTGCTCAAATCTTCAGTTAAATGTTTCGCTGAACTCGGCGGGGTTCCCTAAACCGACATTTCATTTTTCATGCGTTATTTCGCTAACAAAACTCAAGTAAACTGAAATATGGATAAAATAAGAAAGGTGATATAATCTTACTAGTGGAGATGAAGCTAAGGGAGTAGCAACTGCTTGCTCTCTCAATTTTAACTCTTTCTCAGCTTCTTTCCTTCTCAACTCACTCTGCCTCAGAAGACCAACAATTTCTTTGAACTGATCTTTCATTTCTTTTATTTCTACATCTTTCTCCCATAATTGGCACCTGCATGGGCATAAGAAAAGAGAAGGCATGAAAATCTTGATTGGAGATACGCTGAAAACAGTTTTCTTGAATGTTGGACCTGTATCACTTAGAAACTCGAGGTACCTTATTTCTGCAAGAGAGTTGAACATATATTGAAGCAAATTCTTCGCCTCTCCCATTGATCGTAGCTGGTTCCAGCGACCACGGTTTGTAAAGGCACGCTCCCGTTCTTCTGCCTCAGAAAGTTGTGACGCCATCGCTACTAGAGAATTAGAAGATATCCCAAGCATGTTCTCAAGTGAAGATATTCGGGCCATCCTTGCATTAGGTGACAACGATGATGCCCTGAAACAAAACTAGTAAATAATTACCGGGAAAAACTTGGAATGCGAATGAACATTTATGATAAAAGTACCTAGCAAAGCCATTCTTTCCTCTTGGAGGACTTAATCCTTTTACTGCAAACTCATCCACTTGTCTTAAAACAGCCAACTCTTCCGCCAGAGCAGCTCGTCTGAAATTATCATCATATGCATAATCAGTAAACACAAAATATATTAACGGTCTTTGTGATAATAAAATTATTGCAAAGGTTAAATGCATCCGGGACATACACATGGCTTTGTTTCTCGTACTCATGACGTACTTCATGCACATTCACCATCACTTCCAATTCGTGATCAAGCCAACGCTGCAACGACTTCTCATTGGTCTACAAGAGTATGAATTGAATTAGATTTCTCAAGAATCAAAATGATACAAACTACATGAGATTAAGAATAAAGGGACCATGATAAACCCGCACCTGACCATTTGTTCCAAAGCCATTTGTACCAGCTGCAAAAATAGTGTTTTACTTAGAATATCAAAAACACAAATAATAAAAATCTTATTACTCAAAATATGACGATATCTATACAACTGGCTCCACGTATCGACTACTTTATGTGAAATGTCCAACAGGCTATAAAAATGTATCACAACAATCAGCTAATTACTGAATGATATGGTTCCATTTAAGTGTTCTAGCATTTTATCATTGTTCAAAGTTCAAACCATGGAACATGAAATCGCAAAACACTATTAATCATACCTGAGTGCTCACGAGGAGAAGATTTACGAGCTTCCAACAACTCTTTCAACCTCTTGGTAGCCATTGCAGCCTCTTCTGTCTTCCTCTGAAGAACCTGAGGGTTCAAAATTTCCTTAGTTTCACAGCTGAATCTTCTATTTTTAAAATTACATGGTAACAATCTTGTGCTTACCATTTTCTGGCGCTGATTTAAAGCTTGCAGCTTATGCCTTTCGTACTCGCTCTTTCTCCCTTCTTTCCGTAACTGTGTTGCGCAGTAAAAAAGTTTAAATTTATAGGTACAGTTATAATCTAAGATCATTTGAGAAAAGACTTATTGTGTTAGAAAATATGGGAAAATATCAATGCAAGGACTTAAGTAAGAAGGAAAAGGCAAAAATACCTGCAAAAGTTCCTTCTCCCGCGAGGCTTTCCACTGTCGAAACTGTTCCGCTTCTTGTTTCATTCTGTGCTGCAGCTGAACCTAGATAGGCAAGGAAGAGAATCAAACAAATGCACTTTCAAAGAGAAAATGTGACATGATGACTAAAAATATATTCATATTAACACCTTTTGTGCCTTGATGGATTGGATTTCATCCTGTAACCTTCGAGCTGCGTCATCACTCTTTTGTTTCTGCTTCAGTAGTTGAACCTGACTCTCTTGCTTTTTCTTAAGTTCAAGAATCTGTGCTTCAAGTGATTTTAAATTCTGAGCATGCACATCTTGCAACTTCTGAGCTTGACCATCAGAAGCAAGGTTCTCAATTTCAGCCAATAAACGGTTTCTCTCTTCCTGAATAAAAGAAACAATTCAACAACTTAAAATATGTATTTTCATGAAATTTTCAAAATGAAATCTCAGCACACTAATACAAAATATATTCCACCTGAACAGATCTCTTCTCATCCTCGACCTCTGCAATTTTCTTTCCAAAATGTTGCTTTAGCTCAGCCGGGTCATAGCCGTCAAAAAGCTTCATTTCAGACTGTTTTCATACATTGATTACGCAGTTATGCACAAGAATAAATCTCTATATGCCAAACAGAAACCTTCTAAGAAATTCTAGTACATAAATAACAGGAAATAGAGACCTCTTTTTCCTCTAGACGGCGGTTAAGTTCATGCAACTCTTTGTCCATACTATTTTGCAAAAGCTTGTGCTCCCATTCCTTCGCCTCTTCATCTATTTCCCTTGAATCGCCTGCATATAAGATTGCTGTCTCTTAGTTTCAAAACTATTTTGAGTCTAAAGAAACACTCTTTATCTTTCTTATACCTATAGTAGCTTCAACCATGGGATAATTGGAGGACTCTATACTGTGTAAGCTCCTTTTAAGCCCATCGGGTCTTACAGAACCAACAATTTCATCCTGCCACCAAAATAATTCGACGTTACACAGTAACAACGATCACATCACATATAAACATAGATATGGTATAGTATCCACATATAAGATTAAACTATCAGTTAGAATATTACCGCTCGTATGTCTTTGAAGTCTTTTTCGGAATGCTCTACACCGGAAATTTTGCTGCGGTACTCGTGAAGTTCGCGGCTAAGGTCTTCATTAGTGGTTTCAAGCCAAATAATCCTTTCTTTAAGAACCTACATCATCACACCAAGTTTTAATCTTTTTTCTTCTGAAAAAAACTGCTGGAACGCTAAGGTTAACATACCTGGACTTCTGCGCAAGAGGATCCTCCATTCCGTAACGAGAGCTCTGCCTGCAAGTATTCTAGCTGTTGGCGCATTTTTAGCATCTCACTGGACACAGGATCTCTATTAACCTGTATTATGAAAATCAAATGATAAAAAGAGGAAATTAGAGTAAGGTAATTACAGTCAATAATTAGTTTCTTTGATTGACATGGGCAAAGAAAAAGAATAGCTTACAACAGGTTTATTCCTGATGTTTCGAGCACGGTTTGCATATTTAAGAGTGTTAAGTGTTTCCTCCGCATTAATATCTGCAGGACTGATGCAAGCTGGAATCCGAGTAACAAACATAGAATATCAATGAGCATTAACAAAACTGGAAAGGGCTAAAAGTAGAACTTTCCTTAGAAAATAAGAAAATGTTGTTACCTATCATTACAGTTCTGCTGTTCCCCCCAAGAGAATCCTTAGAAATTAACATGAAAAACTTTTGAGAAAGGAGCAAACACCGAACAAAGTGATATCAAGATATTTGAAAACATATATTTACCTGCAAAAGCCGTGTAAGTTTACTGTCTCTGTAAGGAACATGAGCACCGTCTTTTCGCTTTTTCTCATCTCCGAGTGCACTGATGACATTACCAAGCGCAAGGAGGCCTTTATTTATGTGAACTCCTGGTGAAAATAATCAATTTCTTTTACGACATATTCATCAAAAAGGCTTATTAGTGGTCTAAACCAAAACGCAACAGAAGAACACTTACCTTCTTTAAATCTCAAACCGTCAGAACCGGTTCTTTTGGCTCGTTCTGAACCAGCAAGATCTACGAGGTGTAACTTGGCACAGAGATATTCTTCTTTCAAACTCCCATTGTAAGCACCGTTTTCAGGAGAATCTGTATTAATTTTCCGCATTTGCTCCACGGTAATTGTAAAAATGGCATGTGAACGACTGCATATCGATAGACGAAAAAAACAGACTTTTATAACAGTTTTTTTTTTTTTTGGTCAAACGACTTTTATAACAGTTTTAAAGTTATTATTGACATAGAAATAATAATAACACAATTGTATAAGTCACCTGGACTGATTGTTCATGTTAGTACTACCGGTAGCTCTGCTGACAGATCCTTGGTCAAGGCAAGCAGCCATCTCTTTCAGCGTACTGACGCTGACTTCTGTGGATCCTGCTAATGTGATAACACCGTTCGATGTTTCTCGGATCTGTATTGGTGGCTTCCCAGGGACATGTGCTACCTTGCCTACATGTCCAGTGCTAGTAGCGTCTGCTTTGTTAACAATACAAGGATCCAGTAAATCTTGCACCTCTTCTTTATGAATCTACCAAATCAAATCATTAATGTCAAATGAATAACCAAAGAAACCGAAAAGTCAAAAGTAAAAACGCATTGTTTAAAAGAACCTCAATAAAAGAAACATGGATCTGAAACTCAATCTGCTGCTTCAGAGTCTCTATTTTGCTGAAAAGAGCATTCATAACTTGCGGGATGATACCGGTTTGGCTGCTGTCTCCGCAGCCAGTACCCATTGTGTATGTTTTACCAGAACCCGTCTGTCAATATGATAACAAAGAGAGTAAAAAAAAACATAAAGCAAAAACAGACACTAATGAAACTTCAACGATCATATTATTACCTGTCCATAAGCAAGAACCGTAGCATTGTAGCCTTGGAATAAGCCCTCCACGAGCGGAGCCGCACATTCTTCATACATTTCAGTAGATGGAGAACCAGAACTCCCATATACATGATCGAATGTAAAAGAATGTGATCCAATTTGTACCTGAATCATATTCACAAAAGAAAAAAAAATGTTTAATATTTCATTCACAAGCCATATATGTGCCAAAGATTACAGATTGCAAAATACACATTATTGGCATTTCGAATTCACAAATTTCCAATATCTTACAATACAATGAAAACCTTAACCAATTTATCAGAATTTTGTCGAAGTTTCTAATCAGGAAGACAATTAAGGGTCAGTTTTCAGAATTAACAACAAAACAATTGTTCTTGTGAGCAATTAATTAAGGAAATAATTTAAAGATGTAATAATTATTTTCCTTAAAAACAGAACTACCCAGTCAAACATGCATAGGAAAGAGAAAAATAAACTAAAACACTCTGAAAATTCACTGATTCTAAAGTTTGCGAGATCTAGATCTGAGGGAGATAATTCCGATTAAAAAGCTTTATCAGTTGAAATAATTTTTACATAAAAAGTAAAATTCTTCTACAAGTCCAGATAAAGCAGATAAGAGAAGACAAGAGAGCTTTGACATTGTTGAAACTGGAAAAAAAAAACTGTTACCTGTGGTTTACCGGAGACGACAGTAACACAATCTTTACAACCTTGAAGCCGCTCATCTCCGATGAGTGGTCTGATGTGGACAGCAACCTTAACGGAACAATCATCCGGCGGCGCAGATTCCATTGGAAGAAGAGAATGAGTGATCTGAAATCTAAGAGAGAGACAGTGAAGCAAAGAAGAAAAAAAGGTTTGAGTTGCAGACAGACAAATGTGGTTTGATGATGTGTTTGGAGAGAGACAGAAGAAAGGAAGGGTAGAAATGGAATTTAGAAAGATAAAAACTTTTTTTCTGAGGGAGAAGAGAGAGCTTAACTGCAACGACAATAACACTTTCTTTTAACTCATTTTCACTTCCCTTAGGCTTCACTCCTTTACAAACGGACCGACGTGACTTTACTTTCACTCTTTCCCGTTTTAACCCTTTTCTCTTTCTTTCTATCTTTCAAGTGTGACTTCTGACAAAAGTGGTGGAGAATATTTAACCAAATTGAAATTAGGTCAAATTCTTCACTTTATTGCATGTGCTATATTAGCTCTTTAGAGTAGTGTGGGTCGTATGTACAATACCAAATGATTGTAGTTATTTATTACACATGAGGTTTAGGGTTTGATTTTTTTTGGTCTATAGGCAAAATTATGTGCTCACCTAAACTCCAACTGTAAGTATTGACTTTGTCTTCCTTAATATTTGCCCGCTTTCCTTCAAACTACCAACCTTATAGATTTATATTTTAACAACATTGGTTTAAAGGTGTACATCCAATCTAAATTGTTTATAGTTGGTTTGGTATTAGATATTATTAGTTTAAGAAAACATACACCGCCAAAAGAATGGGTTGGTGACGTAATTTTGAAGCAAAGACGGCTATATATATATTTTAGAGTTAAATTTGCGGTACACTGCAAATTAATATTTTCTTAATTATTATAGCAAATATTTATATTTTACAGTTTAATACTTTGTGTTCAGTTTTTCTGATAAATTATAGATTTTCAAATTTTGTTAATTTAGTTTTTATATATTTTTAGTTATATATAATTTTAACTTCATTAAATTATAAAGTGTTAGTGTTATCGGTTATTTGACATATATACTTATTTTAGTCTTTTGTAAGTAATTCTAATATTGAATATATATATATATATATAATAGATTAGGATCCTTCCGATGGATGTGTTTTCTAAACTTTAAAAATAAATTAAATTTAGGTAAAATAAATAAATTAAATATTTGTTGTTAATAAAATATCTTAAATTGTTTTAAGGAAAAAAGTAGAATCGTGTTTCCTTAGAAAAAGACTTATTTATATAAGTATTATTTTACATGAAAAAATTAATTTAACTTTCTATATTACAATTTTATTATTAACATATTAAAAATATATACCACGTCAAATAGATTTTGGTTCCATCTTGTTGTTTATTTTTTCGATCAACGTGTGAGATAAGTCTTGAAAAAATACCAAAAACCAAAAAATCGAACTGAATCTGACCGGAAAACAGGTACCAAACCTAAATCCAAACCGACAAAAAATCTAAATGGGTCCTAGACTCCTATATCCGAAGAACTGAACCGAGAACGGAATGGATACCCGAAATACTCGAAATACAACTATATACCCAAAAATATTAATAATATATAAATTTGATATAACTCAATTACTCTATAATTATAAACTCAAAAATATTAATTATTTTAGACCGAAATAACTAAAATACCCAAAGTAACCAAAATATTTGAAAGTTATTAATTATATTTTTGAAAATTCAATCAAACTTTATTCAAATTTAACCAAATTTAATTCATTTTTTCAAATATTTCGTGTACATGAAACTGACTCAAATCCAGATGGAACCGAACCGAACTAAAAATTATAAATACATGAATGGTTCATATGCTTCTAAATCCAATAGACCTGAACCAACCCCGAACGCCTAATCCTAGTGTGAGATCTAAAAAAATGGATATAGTGATCGACGGCTATGCTCTCACTCATATATAGGTGAGACGTTCTTCTCGCAAGATCTTTGTTATCTCTCTGATGTCCTCTTGTTCAGATCTTATCTCGGTTCTCAACAAAATATCATTTCTCTCTGCACCTTCACTCGCCAAAAACATTCACCATTTCTTGGCTCCTGACATTTTCCAACAACATCCTCTAGCTCAACTCTTCTCTCACCATCTCTCAATTTTATTCATATCTCGGGCTTTATACCTAAAGATGTTTGGATTTCGCAACTTTCTTTCTTTTTAGTCATCGGATTCTCATCCACCATTATTTTTAATCTCTAACGGAAGTCCAACCACCTTGCTCCCTCCTCTGGATCCATATTAGTCTATGAGGCTTGGCTCCGCATAAGCTACTCTCTCTGAGTGGATTTCTGGCTCTTTTTTTTTTACTTATTCCCTGTGGGAGAGAACAATTATGACTTCTTTCCTTTGTGAGATATTATTTACATATTGTTTTCTTTTCTATGGAGAACATTTTTTTCGATTTGCATGTCCAGTGTTGTTTAATTGTTTCGTAAACCGAGAATATTATGAATTTTCTAACTAATTTGTTGTTTTGTCCCAATTATATGTAACTTCTGTTAACAAATTAGAAAAAAAATTACTCTAAAAATTATTTAACACCCGACCAATTAGAATAGTAAATTAGGTTGGATTATAAAAAATTAATTTTATTTATTAAATAATTAGAAGCGTGTAAAATTTTTTATTGGGGTTTAAATAATCTAAAAATCTCAATTTAGAAAGAAAAGTTTAAATTTTATTGAAGTAATAAAATTTAATATATTTTAGGAAAAATAAAATTAAAAAGTATATAATTTTATTATTTCATTTTTTGTTGGTTTTCTTTTTCTGTTAAAAAAAAATTTTAATTTTTCTACGTGTAAGAATCTTATTGATTAACCGACATGTGTCATGATCAAATAATTAGAAGTGTGTTAGATTATTTTATTGGAGCTTAAATAATATATAAAACTAAAAATCTAAATATGAGAAGAAAAATTTTAATTTTATTAGATTTTAAAGTTTAAAGTTTAAAGTCTAAATATCTATTTTATTATTTAATTTTTCCTGTTGTTTTTTTAATCTAAATATATGTTTTATTATGTGATCCTGATAATTATTTTTTACTTTAAATAATTAGAAACATGTGATAAAAAAATTTTATTAGAGCTTAAATAATATAAAAATCTAAAAATAATATATATTAAAAAAATAGAAAATAAAATTTATCTATTTTATTATTTATTTTTTTTGCTGGTTTTCTTTTTCTATTAAGTAAAACAAAAATAATATAATACTTTTTACACATGTCAAAGTTCCATCGATCGAGCAATACGTGTCATGATCTCGCTAATTAGAATTTTGACATGTGTCGAGCTCTCGTGAGATCAATTAAGGTTTATATAATAATATATTATATTTATAGTATATATTATATGATTAGTTATCCAATATTTGTTTTAGATCTGTCTATTTTGAAACCCATCATGTCTGGTATCCGTTGGGAACTTTTAATCCTATAACTTATCCATGTTATATAGTTATCCGTTTTAGATTGATTGTTTTAGTTCATTTGTATTAAAAATCAATTTTAATAAGTAAATTTTATTATTATAAGTAAGTAGTTCTAATAGTAAGATATATATATATATATATATTATATTTCTTAGTCTATATTATAAAATTAGTTATCCAATGACTTGTTTTGGATATAATATTTTATTCCAATGGGTAAAAAGGATTGAGTAAGATATTAGAACATGTATATATCCATATAGAGATTTTAACAAGATCTTGATCATTACCCAATCAATATTTTAGATTATTTTAATCTCATTTTAAAAAATTAGTATATTTTTAGTTGTATTTCATAATAAATAGAACATATAAATTATCTTTTAAGATGTAATTTTCAAAATAATATTGAGATTTCTCTAAACTCTAATATAGAGTAAAATATTCTCAATCTTACTCTATATCCCTCTTTAAAATAGAGAAATGGGTAGGATTACTCTATATTTAGAGTAACTCTATTTTAGAGTTGAACTTTTTTATTTATATTTTATTCTTTTATATTTTTTATATTTTTATTTTATCTCTTAATGTCACTCACTTAATTAAATAAAAATATAAAATAATATTAAGATTAAAACAAATACCAAAATTATCTCAATATATAATTTTATAAGTTTAGCAAAATAAAACCAGTACCAAAATTAAAAATAAGCAACATAATTTATAAAAACATGTACGTAGAAACTATATGGGTTATAATTAAACTAATATAACATAATTTTAAAAAATGACAAATTATAAATAAATAGGTTTGGTTTTAGTTTATAGGTTCAAAGACGGTTGCAGTATATTTTATTTCACAATTTTAAAAGAGATTGATTGGATTAAATTTTTAAAATGAATTATTTTATGAAATCTACTATGTTTTAGTATTTTTATATGATGTAATGTAATTTTCTTAATATAATGAATATTTAATTTAAATAATATGATCATTTATGGAAATTTACGAAAATAAAATATGCGGAGTCAAATTGTAAAACTTAGAAATAAAAGATACTAGTAATAAAATAAAAATAGAATATATTAAAAATATTTATTTTTATAGTAAAATATAGAGTACTACATTAGCGAGAAACTCTACTCTATTTTAAAGTCATTATATTTTAGAGTAAAAAAATAGAGAAATATAATCACCAGTTACTTTAGACTAGAGATTAAGTAAAGGAGTTGGTCTTATGTGCTAGTAGTTTGATTATTGATGGGAAGGATGCTTTACGCCATATTTTGCTAGTTCTTGCCTTCTTGGCCATGGGGGATTAAGACCAACCCTTTTCAGTAAAAAAAAAAAAGAAATTGGATGCGATCGTTGACATAAAGGTTTATTTTTTTTTTAATGTTTATATATATTTTTTTAATGTTTAATGTGCAGAAAAAAAAAGCAAAGGATGACTTTTGGGGAAGGGTCCACAAGAAGAGACAATGGGAGCTGGCAAAGGAATCGTGGTCACGTGGCTGTAGCGGTGGGGCCCAAAAGTATCGGCTTTATGGGAACGAACTCTCTCCTCCTCACTGCTCGAGGCCTTCTTCATTTTCACTCAGATTTTTTTTTTTTTTTTTTCCATCTAAATTTAATTCATAGAACTTGAAATATATAAAAACCGAATTTAGACATATAAAGCAAACTCCATGATACAAGATAAATCCAATAGAAACCGAATTTAAACAATAAACCTAGAGAAGAAATTATCATCATCCAATTTAATGATAAGAGGAGAATCTAGATAAAACTTATTATATACCTACAACAAAATTGTTGAGCCATAAGCAACTATACCCGAATACTTAACTAAGGGACTAACTTCTTTTCTTCTTTAGAACCAAAAAATGAATCTATCAAGGAGATCCACACCTAATTGTGCAGCTAGACAAATGAAACATGGGAAAAAATCTTGTCAAAGAAAGGAAACGCTAGCGGGATACCACAAAAGAGACGGTGAAACCTTGTTTCTCGATTAGCTGAAATAAGGAGGTTGAGTAGTATACAAAACAGGAGAACAAAACACATAAACCTCCAATAGTCCAAACCAACCGTCGATCTGCTGATACTAACTTCGACAACCCCTTGAATTTTCGAGACCACCAAGACCAAATTCAAGACTAGTCAACCTCTGAAAGCTAATTAAAGCGGAAAACGCCGAACCAAGGAACACCTCTACATGCAAGAACAAGGAAAGGAAAAACAGATCCAGAACTTTCCAAAATCTAGATGTGTAGATCGAGATCTAAAATTCTAAAACTGATTTCCAAATTCCAACAACACCAAAAGGAACAATAAAAAAAAAAGCTAGTAAAGGAAGAAGACAGATAACTCTGACGCTAAGGAAGCCGCCAAAGCCACATGAGCAAAACGGCGATGAAAGCTAGTGAGAAGGCAGAGTAATTACTTTCTGTTTTTATTATATATTTTTTTGTTAGATTTCCAAATTAGTTACTAATTGTTATAATATAATAATTTATTATATATATATATATAATTGAAAAAAGTTTAATACCCGTAATTGATTTCTTCTTATTATAGAAGTTTTGTTTTCGCGAGTGTGTTAGAATGGTCAAATCGATCATTTATATAGAAGTAAAAATCATAAGTTACTCTGCATGCATGCATAGTGATGATTGACTCCATACAAATTATTTATGATGTGTTTTATTTGTAAAGTGTGTTTATTTAACTTTCATAACACTCAAGTAGTGTCACTATTGTCTCTTATGTGTGTTACTTTTGTTGCCTCAATAAAAATCTTTCTAGGAGGAAAAATCCTGTAAAAAAAATAATAGTAGGTAAAAAGAGTACAACCATGTGATGTGGATATTCTAAGCATACCCCACATACCGTTATTAGGGAGGACCATATGACATGCAATAGACTTTGGAGTCTATGAGCACAGTTCAATGAGGCAGTACAAGCTTTGCTGACAAAAGAAACCAACATGGATCAAGGCTATGACGCGCAACACCAAACCGAGATCGAGCAGAAGCAAGCTCCTTCACATGAAAAACCACATGTACACAGGAGGTAAGCTCTGAGTTCTATCGTGAAATCCCTAATTTAAATGCTTTTTGTCGAGACAGATCACATGAATCATAAGTACAACAAGAGATGGACGAAATCACCATACTCGACGCCGAGAACATGCGAGACAATGCCGAGAGAATGATTCCAAAACTTGGAGCATTGTTGTTGAGAAGCAGAAGTTGGTGCCAATAAAGACCAATTGATGTGATCATGGATAGCTCACGGAAGCAGCTTGAAGCCGAGGATACTTTGGCAGTACCAAGTGGACCGATGACAAGATCAAGAGTTAAGGAGTTCGGTAATGCAATCCTACATTACTCACTCGAGTTCAACCATCTACAATTCAGCTCGGAAACATGGAGAATAAAATTGTCTTGGTTGCTCGAGTGGACTAATAAACGGGTGATTCGTTTGTACTCTTTTTCCTAGCCTTTGGTTTTTTCCCAATGGGTTTTCCAAAGGAAGGTTTTAATGAGGCAAATGGGTCACTCCAATTCACCTAGTCCACTAGAGTCCACAAGACAAGTCTAAGTACAAGTCCAATAATTTTGGGAGATTGTTTGCTGAAGTTTCAAGCCCAAAGAAGAATAAATTCAGCCCAAATAAATACTTACCTGATCCAAATCGGTCAAAGAAGAGGAGAAGTTGGCATGGGAAAGTCCAAAAGTTTATTCAAAAATTAGTTAATTATGTCTTAATTTTCTGTGCTAATTATTGGCTTCCTTTACTTCATCTTTTCTTTATAACTTTCGATTGTGATCAGAATATGGGGAGACTTCTTTTATTTTAAAATTTTGGAGAGTGATTTGCTCTTGTGTTCTTTGAAGAACAAATCTCGATTGTTGGTGAGTAACATCCTTCAATCAAAATCGAATCAAGGTGTGTCATATCCGCGATTCAAACCTTGACATTTTCAAGTGTGTCATATCTTGGAAAAGTCATTGAGGAAATATCCAAGGTCTTCCGCAACCTTGGTGTGATCCATTCACTTCACTACTATCCATTTATCCATTTCTTTCATTCTACCCCTTGAAAGTGCCGATTCTAGGGAGAATCTTATCAAGTGGTATTAGAGCACACTTTTGGGATCGGTATTTGTATCTATCATCTTTTCATCTTAGACTTTTTATTTCTCTCTTGTCCTTCTATTCTAGTTGATCAGATCAATCATTTGGGGAATTAGTCGATTTAATTTTTTTTTTTATTTTGATCATAATTTCTTGTTGATCTCTATTTTAGTTCTAGTTTTATCTAAGTTGTTTTAAAAAAAGAGAGAATTTGATCAGACCAAAAGAAAAGAAAAAAAAAATTTAATTAATCAATCCAAAAATTAATTAGCTTGGGGGGGTTTTAATTTCTAATTTTATCTCCATAATTTTATGGTCCTTGATCTGTTCTTATTTATATATATATAAAAAATACTAAACTCTTTTCTCTTTTCTTTCTATCTCAAATCAATTGTTTCAAATTTGTGTTGTTGGAGTTGTTCATCCGATTTGATCAGTTTTGTTCCATACGAACCATTGAGAAAATCGCTGAGAAAGAACATTTTGAGTGCTGAGTGATTGAGTGAATAAAAAGGAGAGAAACACTTGTGAGGATCGAATTTTTATTACTAATGTTTGTTAAGTGTGCAGGAAAAACAAAATCAATATGTCTAATCATTCCAGCGAAGAAGATGTGAACACCAACCGAGCTCGTAGAGAAAGAAATAACAATCTGGACATGCAAACTCTTATGGGAGAGATGAGGCGGATGATGAGGGAAGAGATGGGTGCAGTCAATGAAAGGATCGATACGATTCAAGAGTCCGTTAATCAAGGATTATTGCCAAATACTGCTGCTAGAAGAAGAAGAGAACGACCTCAAGAAGAAGTTGATGAGGATGATTTGAATTATTACAGCAGAGGTAGCCAAGCTTCTAATTGAAGTGAAAGAAGGCTGAGACGAGTAAGAGAAGCTAGGGGTCGAAATGAAGACAATCTCAGTGGACTTAAGTTGAATATACCACCATTTTCATGGGAAAAATGATCCGGATGTCTACTTGGAGTGGGAGAAGAAAATTGAACTCGTGTTTGATTGTCAAAATTATTCGGAGCAGAAGAAGGTTCAAGTAGCGGCCACAGAGTTTTACGACTACGCTATTAATTGGTGGGATCAGATCGTGACAAGTAGAAGAGACAATCATGAGCCACCCATAGTCACTTGGGAGGTGTTGAAAAATCTGATGAGAAAAAGATTTGTTCCAAGTTACTATCATCGAGAACTACATCAAAAGCTTAGGCGTCTAACTCAAGGAAGTAAGAACGTGGAGGATTATTTCTAAGAGATGGAATCTCTAATGATTAAGGCTGATATAGATGAAGATGTCGAGGCGACAATGGCAAGATTTTTGAGTGGTTTGGCGCGTGAAATTCAAGATAGGATGGAGCTTCAAACTTATAATGATTTGGAAGAAATGCTTCATAAGGCTGTTTTGGTTGAGCAACAGATAAAGAGGAGGGGTTCATCTAGACTTTCCTATGGAGCTGGAGCAGTTAACACTAAGACGAGTTACAGCTGAGAGGATAGGACTGTTGTCAAGCCAAAGCCGGATCCAAAACCATTCGCCAATACTCAAGACACCAAGGGAAAAGCTGTGGCAACTCCGTCTAGAAATCGGGACGTTAAATGTTTCAAGTGTCAAGGGAGAGGACATTACGCCAACGAATGTACCAACAAGCGGACTATGATTATGTTGGATAATGGCGAGATTGAAACTGAGGAGGAAAATTTTGGAAGTGATGGTGAAACCGAGGATGAGGACATAGAGTTACCAGCCACCAGAGAATTATTGGTAACAAGACGTTCCTTGAGTATTCAAGTTAAAGATTCTGTCCAAGAGCAGCGGGAGAACTTGTTTCACACGAGATATTTGGTACAAGGTAAGGTTTGCAGCCTTATTATTGATGGTGGAAGTTGTACTAATGTGGCTAGTGAAACAATGGTGAAGAAGTTAGGGTTGGAAGTTAAGAAGCATCTGAAACCTTTTAAGCTTCAATGGCTTAATGATGCTGGTGAGATGACCGTGAGCCGCCAAGTATTGGTTCCTTTAACCATAGGCAAGTATGAGGACGAAATTTTATGTGATGTTTTACCTATGGAGGTCAGCCATATACTACTTGGAAGACCATGGCAGTTCGATAGAAGGGTCTTACATGACGGGTTCACTAATCGGTACTCTTTTGAGTTCAATGGCCGAAAGATGATACTTGCTCCTTTGGCGCCACATGAGGTTCATCAAGACCAACTTCAGCTACAACAACAAGGAAAAATCATTGTGAGTGAACCCCTAAACACGCTACCTCAAAATAAAAACGAGAGTTTGAGAAAAACCAAGAAAAAGGCTTGTGAAGTAAACCCGTGAGGCATTCAAATTTCTTTGTGAGGTCTAATGTGGTTAAGAGAGCTCTGTTCTCTAAACAACCCGTTCTTTTATTTGTTTACAAAGAAGCATTACTGAACCTTACTAACCCCGTACCAGATTTGCCGAGTAAAATCTCTTCTATTTTGCAGAATTTTGAAGACGTCTTTCCGGAGGAAAACCCTAAGGGATTGCCGCCTATTCGTGGGATTGAACACCAGATCGATTTTGTGCCGGGAGCTTCACTTCCCAACAGGCCAGCTTACAGAACCAATCCGGTGGAGACTAAGGAGCTTCAAAAGCAAGTGAGTGAGCTGGTGGACAAAGGATACATACAAGAGAGCATGAGCCCTTGTGTTGTGCCGGTGCTGCTTGTTCCGAAGAAGGATGGGACTTGGAGGATGTGTATTGATTTTCGAGCCATCAATAATATCACTGTAAAGTATCGCCACCCTATCCCTCGTTTAGATGATATGTTAGATGAGCTGCATAGTTCTAGCATATTTTCGAAAATTGATCTTAAAAGCGGTTACCATCAAATTAGGATAAAAGAGGGTGACGAATGGAAAACTGCATTTAAAACAAAACATGGCTTGTATGAATGGTTAGTTATGCCATTTGGATTAACCAACGCACCTAGTACTTTCATGAGATTGATGAATCATGTTTTAAGGAGCTTCATTGGAATTTTTGTTGTTGTTTACTTTGATGATATCTTAGTTTACATCAAAAATTTAGAAGAGCATGTTAATCATCTAGAAGCGGTTTTGATGGTACTTAGGAAAGAGGAACTTTATGCTAATCTAAAGAAATCCACTTTTTGTACGGATAACCTTGTGTTTCTAGGTTTTTTCATAAGTGCAGATGGCATCAAAGTGGACGAAGAAAAGGTTCGAGCTGTCCGAGAATGGCCCAGTCCAAAAATCGTAGGAGAAGTGAGAAGTTTCCATGGACTTGCTGGATTCTATCGGAGATTTGTGAAGGACTTCAGTACCATATCTACTCCTCTCACTGAAGTGATCAAGAAAAATTTCGGATTTAAATGGGACGAGGCACAAGAAGAAGCATTCCGAGTGTTAAAGGATAAACTCACCAATGCAACACTTTTATCTTTACCGAACTTTCATAAAACTTTTGAAATTGAATGTGATGCATCTGGTGTAGGTATTGGAGCTGTCTTGATGCAAGAGAAGAAGCCCATTGCCTTTTTTCAGTGAGAAGCTTGGAGGAGCTACATTGAACTATCCAACCTACGACAAGGAGTTGTACGCGCTTGTCCGAGCATTGTAAACATGGCAGCACTACCTCTGGCCGAAGGAGTTTGTCATTCATACTGACCACGAGTCATTGAAGCATTTAAAGGGTCAACAAAAGCTCAACAAGAGGCATGCTAGGTGGGTAGAATTCATCGAAACATTTCCTTATGTGATCAAGTACAAACAAGGTAACGAAAATATAGTTGCTGATGCCTTATCTCAAAGGTACGCCTTGATTTCTACTTTGGATGCTAAGCTTTTGGGATTTGAACACCTTAAAGATCTTTATCAAGCTGATTCTGATGTTCAAGAGATTTTCAAGTCGTGTGATAACTTTGCTTTTGGGAAATATTTTAGGCATGACGGATTTTTTTTCTATGAAAATCGGTTATGTGTGCCTAATTGTTCCGTGAGAGATTTATTAGTTAGGAAAGCGCATGGAGGAGGCTTGATGGGGCATTTTGGGATCTCCAAAACTTTAAAAGTGATGCAAGAACACTTCTACTGGCTGCAAATGAAGAGATACGTCGAAAGAATTTGTGGGCGATGTGTCACGTGCAAACAAGCCAAATTGAAGGTACAGTCCCAAGGTATGTACAAGCCCTTGCCTATTCCTGATAAGCCTTGGACTGATATTTCTATGGATTTTGTGCTTGGATTACCTAGAACTAGGATTGGAAAAGATTCAACCTTTGTTGTTGTCGATAGGTTCTCTAAAATGGCACATTTTCTTGCTTGTCATAAAACTGACGATGCTTCTCATATTGCTGATTTATTATTTAAAGAAATAGTTCGTTTGCATGGAATGCCTAGGACTATAGTCAGTGATAGGGACACAAAATTCTTGAGTTATTTTTGGAAGACGCGTTGGTCTAAGCTAGATACTAAGTTTCTGTTCTCAACTACTTGTTATCCTCAATCCGACGGTCAAACTGAAGTAGTTAATAGAACTTTGTCCACCTTGCTGCGTGCCTTGATAAAAAAGAACTTAAAAACTTGGGAAGAATTCTTACCACATGTTGAGTTTGCTTATAATCGATCAATGCATTCCGCCACCAAGTTTTCTCCTTTTGAAATTGTTTACGGCTTTAATCCTTTATCTCTTTTGGATCTAACCCCATTGCCTTTGAGTAAAAGAGCAAGCTTGGATGGGAAAAAGAAAGCTGAACTTGTTAAACAGATTCATGAGAAACCAAAGCGCAACATCGAGAAGAAAACAAAGTTGTATGCCAAACAAGCTAACAAGGGCAGGCGCAAGATGATCTTTGAAGAGGGAGACCACATTTGGATTCACCTAAGGAAGGAGAGATTTCCGGCTGAGAGGAAGTCTAAGTTAATGCCTAGAATTGACGGTCCATTCCGAGTCACAAAGAGGATCAACGATAATGCTTACCAACTCGATCTCCAAGGTAAGTACAATGTGAGTTAAGGCTTTAATGTTGCTGATTTAATCCTTTTTATTGCAGATGTTCCAGATTTGAGGACAAATCCTTCTCAAGAGGGAAGGGATGATGTGATCATGGATAGCTCACGGAAGCAGCTTGAAGCCGAGGATGCTTTGGCAGTACCAAGTAGACCGATGACAAGATCAAGAGTTAAGGAGTTCGGTAATGCAATCACCACCTTACTCACTCGAGTTCAACCGTCTACAATTCAGCTCGGAAACATGGAGAATAAAATTGTCTTGCTTGCTCGAGTAGACTAATAAACGGGTGATTCGTTTGTACTCTTTTTCCCAGCCTTTGGTTTTTTCCCAATGGGTTTTCCAAATAAAAGTTTTAATGAGACAAATGGGTCACTCCAATCCACCTAATCCACTAGAGTCCACAAGACAAGTCTAAGTACAAGTCCAATAATTTTGGGAGATTGTTTGCTGAAGTTTCAAGCCCAAAGAAGAATAAATTCAGCCCAAATAAATACTTACCTGATCCAAATCGGTCAAAGAAGAGGAAAAGCTAGTGAGAAGGCAGAGTAATTACTTTCTGTTTTTATTATATATATATATATAATGGAGAAAAGTTTAATACCAGTAAAATATCAGGATATTTAAATAAGAGGGAGAAGGATAATTGATTTATTCTTATTATAGAAGTTGTGTTTTTGCGAGTGTGTTAGAATGGTCAAATCGATCGTTTATATAGAAGTAAAAATAATAAGTTACTCTGCATGCATGCATAGTGATGATGGACTCCATACAAATTATTTATGATGTGTTTTATTTGTAAAGTGTGTTTATTTAACTTTCATAACACTCAAGTAGTGTCACTATTGTCTCTTATGTGTGTTTCTTTTGTTGCATCAATAAAAATCTTTCTAGGAGGAAAAACCCTGTAAAAAAAATAATAGTAGGTAAAAAGAGTACAACCACGTGATGTGGACATTCTAAGCATACCCTACATACCGTTATTAGGGAGGGCCCTATGACATGCAGTAGACTTTGGAGTCTATGAGCACAGTTCAATGAGGCAGTACGTACAAGCTTTGCTGACAAAAGAAACCAACATGGATCAAGGCTATGACGCGCAACACCAAACCGAGATCGAGCAGAAGCAAGCTCCTTCACATGAAAAACCACATGTACACAGGAGGTAAGCTCTGAGTTCTATCGTGAAATCCCCAATTTAAATGCTTTTTGTCGAGACAGATCACATGAATCATAAGTACAACAAGAGATGGACGAAATCACCATACTCGACGCCGAGAACACGCGAGACAATACCGAGAGAATGATTCCAAAGCTTGGAGCATTGTTGTTGAGAAGCAGAAGTTGGTGCCAATAAAGACCAATTGATGTGATCATGGATAGCTCACGGAAGCAGCTTGAAGCCGAGGATGCTTTGGCAGTACCAAGTGAACCGATGACAAGATCAAGAGTTAAGGAGTTCGGTAATGCAATCACCACATTACTCACTCGAGTTCAACCATCTACAATTCAGCTCGAAAACATGGAGAATAAAATTGTCTTGGTTGCTCGAGTGGACTAATAAACGGGTGATTCGTTTGTACTCTTTTTCCTAGCCTTTTGTTTTTTCCCAATGGTTTTCCAAAGAAAGGTTTTAATGAGGCAACTGGGTCACTCCAATCCACCTACTCCACTAGAGTCCACAAGACAAGTCTAAGTACAAGTCCAATAATTTTGGGAGATTGTTTGCTAAAGTTTCAAGCCCAAAGAAGAATAAATTCAGCCCAAATAAATACTTACCTGATCCAAATCGTTCAAAGAAGAGGAGAAGTTGGCGTGGGAAAGTCGAAAAGTTCATTCAAAAATTAGTTAATTATGTCTTAATTTTTTGTGCTAATTATTAGCTTCCTTTACTTCATCTTTTCTTTATAACTTTCGATTGTGATCAGAATATGGGGAGACTTCTTTTATTTTAAAATTTTGGAGAGTGATTTTCTCTTGTGTTCTTTGAAGAACAAATCTCGATTGTTGGTGAGTAACATCCTTCAATCAAAATCGAATCAAGGTGTGTCATATCCACGATTCAAACCTTAGCATTTTTAAGTGTGTCATATCTTGGAAAAGTCATTGAGGAAATATCCAAGGTCTTCCGCAACCTTGGTGTGATCCATTCACTTCACTACTATCCATTTATCCATTTCTTTCATTCTACCCCTCGAAAGTGCTGATTCTAGGGAGGATCTTATCACCAATGGTGTCGATTGACACATGCCACATTCTGACAATACACGTGGAAATTATGAACTTTTGAAGATCTGCAATTTTGCCCTGAAGTTTTATGTACTTACAAAAGAGTCCAAATCGTGTTTTGACTATTAATTAGGGGTTTTAGGTTTAGATTAGGTAGAGTTGAACTTTGAGCAAGAGAGTATTGGAGAGATTGAGAGCTTGGGGCTGATCTATTACTCTGTACATTTTGAGAGAAGATTTCGAACTCCTGTTTTTATTTCTCTTTATTATTTCATATGATATCTATCTTTTTCATGATTTTGATTTTGATTGATATGTGTGAGTAGATCTCTTGTTAAGTTCAGAGATTCTCATTAGGGTTTTCATGGAATTGTAGATTGATTGATTGGTTAGGATTTATAACTTGATAATTCTTCACTTAGGTTGTTCTTAAAGCTAGTTCTGGCCTGATCACCCATAATCTAGATCTTAAGTTGTTAAATTGGCACGAAGGTGTAGTTTAAAGTCTGACAGAACCTAAAGTGAGCAAATTAGATAATTGCAAAGGAATTTGGATTAGATAATTTGTGAACAAATAAAACTTGTACTTAATGCTTGTTTAGAATCTTAAGTCTCGCAAAGGAATTTGGTTTCTTAGGTTTTAGAAATACAGAATTCTCGCAACGAAAGTTGGTTAATATTATACTTATGATTTGAGTTCTAGAACTGATACTTAATTTGATCCTAGCTGGTTATTAATATACATTACTTGAATTCCTGAGAAATTCCTTGGACTTGATGTTTTCCCATTTGAATACAACAAATCTCATTCACTGTTTTGCATTGTTTTATTTGATCTCTTGTGTAGCTTATCTTAATTCGAAACAAAAAGATCTATTGTGCAATTTTAGAGTCTCCGTGGATTCGACCCCTTTATACTACAAATGCATTTCTGTGCATTTGCGGTGTAGCTCTAGGGATTTAAAACTCGAACATATCATGTTTTTGGCGCCATTGCCGGGGACTCTTGTTTCTAATAGATTTAAGTGTAGAATGTAGACTAAGTTTTTATCTTTTAGTTTTACTCACATCGTTCTATCTTTTTGTCTTTTGTGTTTCAGGTGCATGCCTAAGCGCGATACCAGGAGCAACAAAGACAGTAAGCTTTTATCTCTTCAGAATCAAGAGCTAGCAAAGTTAGAACGAGCAGGAAGGAAAGCAAAGAAACCAATGGAAATGGCTAAGCGTGTGATTTTGCTTCAGGATAATGGTGGTGTTCTTAGGGACCAAGAGGGTCATGTGTGCAATAGTCTGGGGTAGAGACTTGATGAGAATGGAAACCCTATAGCGCCAGTTGCTGTTGCAGGCGTAGAGAATGCGCCAGAACCTGCACAAGCGCGAGCTGGAAGAGGAAGGAAACTTGGAGATTACAACAAACCTGATGAGTTTTATACAAATAGGTCTGCGATTCAACTTCCTACTTTCCAGAGGGCTGACTTTGAGCTGAAGCCGTCCTACTACACCTTGGTTGGACAACATCATTTCCATGGTCTTTCCCATGAGCGCCCTATGGACCACATCAAGAGGTTTGAGGATCTGGTGACTAACATAAAACACAACGGAGTCAGCTATGACTATCTCTTTTGTAAGCTTTTCCCACACTCTCTTAGTGGTGAAACAACTTATTGGTTGAAGCAGTTACCGACAAGATCTCTAACTAATTGGAAAGATAGCAAGAGGGCATTCCTGTGAAACTTCTATGATGATGCGAGATCAGAGGACTTGAGGAATAACATCTCTCAGTTTATGCAGAGACCGACTGAAGCATTTAAGGCTACTTGGGTGTGATTCAGGGCTTATCAGAGAGATTATCCGCATCATGATTTCAGTGAGGTTCAACTGTTGGGTATTTTCTTCAGAGGTGTGGATTGGAGATATCAGATGGTTCTAGATGCTTCTAGTAATGGGAATTTCAACACAAGATCTCCAGAATAAGCTTATATGTTGATTGAAAACTTGGCGTCTAGCAATAGCACCTGGGAACATTGTTGGAAAATAGATTGCTGAGCTGAAGACTAAGTTGGATTCAGTTTATAACATTCTGGTGAACTAGAAGTCAGTTCAGGTTGCTGCAGAAGTTGAGACCTTTGAGCCATAAGAAAAAGGATGTGACGAAGAGGATGTAAATTACATTGGTGGGACTGGTTTTCAGGGTCAAATATTTGGTAATCAACAAAGCAGATGTGGTTACAATGGGAATGGTCAGAGGAGTACTTTTACAAGTAATCAAAACTCTTCTGGTTACGTCACTAAACCTCAGTACCAGAAGCCTTTCCATAGCAACAACAGTTTCAGCAAGAACTATGGATCCTCATCTTACCAGACACCTCCTGCACCAACCGAGCAGAGTGAGATGAAATCTATGCTTCAGCAGATATTGGAGGGTCAGCAGAGGATCACATTTGATTTTAATGGGAATATTAATGCTCTGTACACTGATTTGAATGGGAAGTTTGAAGCTTTGAACACTAATGTCAAGCAGTTGGATACTCAGGTTGCATAGACTGATAGGTCTGTGAAACGATAAGATGGAGTTCTTCTCAGAAGAACAGACGCTAACCTGAAGTATCAATGCAATACTGTCACATTGAGAAGTGGTAAGAAGCTCAATCCCGTGCTAAGAAGTGGTTTGAGTGTTGATGAACTCGTGGAGTAAGAAAAAATTGAAGAATATGCTGCAGAAAAGGTACCAGTGTTGATCGACACACCCCATGGTGTCGATCGACACCACCTCTGGTATCGATCGACACCAGCACCCAAAAGCCAAGGATACGATTCAAGCAAGTAGTGTCGATCGACACAACCATGGTGTTGGTTGACACAAGGCACATCTAAGCAACTGAGTTCTGTGAAGCCGCTGGTTTTAGAAGAACGAGTCTACAAGCCTAAGGTTCCCTTCCCAGGAATCCCAGAAAGTCTAAGCAAGAGCTGTATGAAGCAAAGTGTAAGGCTATGATGGAAAAGCTCACCATTGAGATTCCATTTATTGATGCTATCAAGTCCACTCCTGTGGTTAAGAGATGTCTGAAGAAGATGCTTACACAAAGTATGAGAGAAGAGAAAGATGTTATGATAATCTCTGAAGTCTGTAGTGCTGTCATTTAGAACAGAATCCCAGATGAAGCTAAGGGATCCATGAAGCTTTTTTTTAGATTGTTCTATCCTCAAGGATAAGTTCAAAGGTTTGTTATGTGGTCTAGGTTCGAGTGTGAGTTTGATGCCTTACTCAGTTGTTATAGGCCTTGGTATGACTGATTTCACGCCTAGAAATATCTCTTTGATTTTAGCTGATAGGAGCATCAGGGTTCTGGAAGGTCTTCTAGAAGACGTGCCTGTGTGTATAGGTGATTGCATGATTCCCACCGACTTCGTGGTGCTGCGATATATCGATGAGCCTAAGGATCCTCTTATCCTAGGCCGACTCTTCTTGACTACAGCTGGTGCGTTCATCGATGTGAAGAATGGCAAGATAGCTCTAAATGTAGGTGATCTAGTTATGAACTTTGACATGGACAAGCTTGTGAAGCGACCCATAATCAACGGAAAAACATTCTACGTAGATACTCTCAGTAATCTCACAAAGAAGATCCTTCATGAGCTTCCGGAACCTTCAATGGATTTGATATGTGATTACGACATGGAAGTATGCATAGTAACTGTTCCTGATAGACCGTGGTATGCTGATATTGTTAATTATCTCGTTGCGGATGTTGAGCCACAGAATTTCAAAGGGTATGCCAAGAAGATATTCTTGAGAGAACTCAGACGGTTCTATTGGGATAAACCTTACTTATACAAGCACTGTGAAGATGGTATTTACAGAAGATGCATTGCTGAAACTAAGATTCGAGACATGCTATTTCATTGTCATGGCTCTGAGTATGCTAGACATTTCGCGACCTTTAAGACAGTGTTTAAAGTCCTTCAAGCAGGTTTCTGGTGGCCTACTATATTCCAAGTCGCTCATGCATTATAGCTCAGTGTGATGCCTGTCAGAGAAGGGGAAAAATTAGAAAGAGGAACAAGATGCCACCAAACTTCATCTTGGAGGTTGAGGTATTTGATTGCTGGGGCATTGATTTTATAGGACCTTTTCCTTCATCCTATGGGAATCGGTACGTATTGGTTGCTATGGACTATGTATCTAAATGAGTAGAGGTTATCGCTAGTTCGACCAATGATGCCTGATAACATCATATTTTCGCCCACTTTTTATATGTTTTTACTAAGTTTTTAATGTAGAAACAAGTGATTATGGACACTTCAATGCCATTTCACTTCTTGGAGACTTTTAGAAGTTTTGGAGCAAAAAGGACACAAAGTGGAAAAAACTCGTTTTAAGGCAGTTTCAGAGCATCAAAATTTTGGCATTCGTTGAGGACCTTACCCTGCAGAAAATAAAGAGATCTTGGTGTCTATGGAAAGCTAGAAGAGTCATGTTTCACATAGGATAAGAATAAAAGTAATTCATTCAGCCGTTTGGAAGATATGACCCAAAGAGTAAAGACCTATCAACCTCATTCACAAGGAGTGTGACCGAGATCAAGCTTCTTGATGACCTTGATCTCCAAGCATTGATCTAAGAGGATAGTGTTAGAATTCAGAGATTATACTTCTAGATTGAGAGTAAGACTTGCGGAAAGACTAAGAGAAAGAATGGGAGAATTTAGAGATTTTTATTATCTCATTAGTTGTAAAGTGTTACAATGAGTTACATATTTATAGAAATCACAAAGAAATAACTAGAGTCCCTTTTTTTTCTCTTCTTGGGCCTGAATTCCCTATTGGGAATTTGTTGCTTGATTAATACTCCCCCTCAAACTTAGTCGGAGTGAGTGTGGAGACTAAGTTTGATTTTCCAGAAACAAATCCTCACAACTACCTCATTAAAAACCTCACAAGAAAAAAAAACCTGGTGGGAAAAATTCCTTGTTAGGAAAAGAGTGTAGTGTCTTTGGAAATGGAGAGGCATGATCAAGGGTGAGTGATATCTACTAGTCCAAGCTTGCTGTAGATGTGGTTGCAAATCTTGAGACTTGTAGCTTTGGTGAATATGTCAGCCAGCTGATCTTCACTTCTTGTATAGCATGGGAGGATTACCCCTTCAATGATCTTCTCTCTAACTTTGTGACAATCCACTTCTATGTGCTTGGTTCGTTCATGGAAAACTGAGTTGGTAGCAATGTGAATTGCTGCTTGATTGTCACAATGCATGGTAATGGGACTTGTGCTCTTAATTCCCAGATCCTTTAGACGCGCCTTTAGCCATACTAGCTCATTTGTGAGCTTCTTCATTGCTCTATACTCACTTTCAGCACTTGAGCATGAGACGACCTTTTGCTTCTTGGATTTCCAGGTTACTAAGTTCCCTCCAATGAATGTGCAATAGCCGGTTGTGGATTTTCTATCCATCGTATCTCTAGCATAATCCGCATCACAATATCCCACAATTTCAGTACTATCATTCTTTCCCATCCAAACACCTTGTCTTGGTGATCCTTTGATGTATCGTATAATTCTTTCCACCATATTCCAGTGGTGTACCAAGGGCTCTTTCATGTGTTGGCTCGCCTGATTCACAGCAAAACATAGGTCAGGTCTTGTTATGGTTAAGTAAATTAACTTACCTACAAGCCGCCGGTATTGTGCTGGATCTTCAAATGGTTTGTCAAGTGGATCTTCTTGTCCTTTCTCCCCCTTTCTCCTGACCTTGTAGCCATCTTCAAGTGGTGTCTTGGCCGGTTTAGAACCTAATTTTCCTGTTTCTGTAAGCAAATCAAGTGAATATTTTCTTTGGGATAGAAACAAGCCTTCCGGAGAGCGGCATATCTCTATTCATAGAAAATATTCAAGTTCACCTAGATCTTTTATATCAAATATAGATTTAAGGAAAATTTTGGTTTCTTGAATACCTGCTTGATCATTGTCGGAAATGATCAAGTCATCTACATATACCAAGATCACAATGATTCCTCCAGCACTTTGAGAAGTAAACAAGGTGTGATCAGCCTCCGATCTTTTAAATCCCTTGGCTGTTAATGTGAAGCTTAGCTTGTGATACCAGGCTCTTGGGGATTGCTTCAACCCGTAAATGACTTTTCTAAGTTTAAAAACATTGCCATGAGGAATTGAACTTTCAAGACCCGGTGGAGGCTTCATGTACACTTCTTCTTCAAGCTCTCCTTGGAGAAATGCATTTTTGACATCCATTTGCCATAATTCCCAAGATAGGTTGGTTGCCAATGATAAAATCACTCTGACTGTATGTAGCTTAGCGACTGGTGCAGAGGTGTCTGTATAGTCTTCTCCATAAGTTTGAGTAAATCCCCTTGCAACCATGCGAGCTTTATACCTTTCAATTTCTCCATTGCTGTGATACTTGATGGTAAATACCCATTTAGATGTCACAGCTCTTTTTCCCAAAGGTAGATCATTCACATCCCAAGTGTGATTTCTAACCATTGCTTTTATCTTAGCATCTATAGCATCCATCCAGACCTTGATTTCTTTTGCTTCTTCATAGGTCTTTGGAATGTAATGCTGCTCTATCTTGCCAAGGAATGCTTGATGGTCTGATGGCAAGAGGGCAAGAGAACACTAAGCTTGTATAGGGTGAGCCATAGCTTGATGATTATAATAGACCCTGATTTGTTTCCAATGGTCCGGACGAAATCTTTGGCGTGCAAATCTTTGGCGTGTGCTTCTCCTCAAAGTTGGTTCTGGTGCCTCTTCTTCCTCATGATATTCATTCTTCTGAATAATCAGTTTCTGGTGGAGTTTCTTGATTAACTCCCCCTTGTTCATTTACTCCTTCGTCATTCTCTTGCTCATTTGGAACATTTACCTCTTCTTCTTGAATCTAATCATCTTGATTGTTTGCAGGGGCTGTTTGCTCTTCATTCATTTGAGGAAGACCCATGTTACTTAAAATGTGTTGAAGAGAAGCTGCTCAATCTGCTGTAGAGTCAGCCAAGTCTTTCACACTTTCCCAGCCCAACTTCTCAAAATAACTTTGATCTTCTAGGAATTTTACATCTCTAGACGTCATGATGCGTTTGGTGCTTGGATCATAGCATTTGTACCCTTTTTGAGTAGTGGAGTATCCAATGAACATGCTTCTAGTGCTTTTAGCATCTAGCTTATTTCTTTGATCACTTGGCACGAAGAAAAAACAAACACTACCAAACACACGTAAGTGATTAATATTAGGTTTGATTTTGTTTAATACCTCAAATGGTGATAAGTCATCTAAGACTTTTGTTGGAATTCTATTTATGAGGTAGCATGCGGTCATGACAGCATCTCCCCAAAATCTCCTTGGCATGTTTTTGTGGAACATCATTGATCTTGCTACTTCCATCAAATGCCTATTCTTCCTTTCGGCCACTCCATTTTGTTGTGGAGTGTAAGGACAGCTCGTTTGGTGAAGAATGCCATGATTTGCCAAATGAGCTTTGAAAATGTGGCTTGTGTATTCCCCTCCATTATCTGATCTTAGTACCTTTATTTTAGCATTGAAATGATTAGTCACACATGTTTGAAAGTTGCAAAATGCCTCAAATACTCTATCTTTAGAAGGTAACAATGTGACCCATGTATATTTCAATTTTTCATCTATGAATGTCACAAAGTATTTTAGGTTATCTCTAGATAGGCAAGGTGAGGTCTAAACATTAGCGTGAACTAAATCAAAAAAATTCTCATATATTGATAAGGAGTTTTGGAAAACACTTCTACAATGTTTTTCCAAAATACAAGACTCACACTTAGAGTTATCAAAGACTACATTGGGCATAATTAATTTTAAAGCTCTAGAATGAGGATGGCCTAATCTAGCATGCCAAAAATCATTTGAACTATTAGCTACATGATAGAAATTAATAAATGGCAAACTAGCAGAGTTGGAGCATCTAGGATGGTTCTTGAGATCTTCTAGAGTATACAACTCTCCCTTAGTGTTTCCCTTTCCTAACACTTCACCGGTTTTAATATCCTGAAAATGAAAGCTGTTAGGTCCAAATATAGCATAAGCATTGAGATCGGTGGTAGCTCTTTTTACCGAGACCAAATTATTACTAAATGTAGGCATATAGAAGGCACTAGATTCATTTCCAAAGAGGTTTAAATTTCCTATGCCTTTAATTGGCACTCTAACTCCATTAGCAATTTCAACATGACCAGAGGTGTTTTGAATATTATTAAGTAGATTGGGATCTTTAATCATATGGTGAGAAGCTCCTGAATCTACTAAAAGAGTTTTTGAAGAGTTAGAGGCGAGAAAGGTGATACCAGACTCCTTGCAAATTTGCGTGGTCTTGATTATTGCCTCTAAGTCTGCTATGCTCATGGTGATCATGCCATTGTTCTCTGAAGTGGAGGCTTGATTAGAATAGCCATTTGGAGCATTTTGGTTCAGACCGAGTGATGTAGTTGGTTGAGCGGTTGGAGCATAATTTGAAGCATTTGCTTCATTCGCTTGTTGCCTTGCTCTGAAGCTGGCTCTAAGATGAGGACGAAGGATAAAGCACTCCTCCTTGGTCTGTCCTCTCCCTTGGTTGAATTTGCCAATGTTCTTGCAATGTTCACATTGCTTTGTTGTCACTACAAGAAATCTACCGCGAAACTGATGGCAAATTCCGTCGAAAATCCGTCGGATTCAGCAAAATCCGTCGGTATGCCGTCGGTTTTTGCCGTCGCTTCTATCTCGTCAGAAATAAAAATATCGTCGGAAATCTGTCAGAAATTCTGACGGATTTCCAATGGATTACAGAAATCAGAAATCCATCGGTATGCCGTCGGTTTTTAACCGACGGCATACTGACGGATTTCTGATTCTTATAAACCAATGGATGTCCGACGGATCTATAACCGACGGCATACCGATGGATCTAGAACCGACGGATTTCCAACGGATTTCTGATTTTTATAAACCGATGGATTTCCGACGGATCTATAACTGACGGATTTCTGACGGATCTAGAACCGACGGATTTCCGACGATTTCTAATATTTAAATACCGACGGATTTTTTAATTATAAAATCGAGTATTTATTAATAAATTTATTAATTTTTAAAATTTGTTTTCTAATATAAATTAAATAATTAAAATCTAATATAAATTAAAATTAAAGAAAAAATAATAATATAATAATGCAATAATTCAAAATGAAATTCAATATTTCTAAAATAATTCAAATAAAAAAGAAAAAAGCTAAAACTACGAGGGTGGGAAGCGGGATAAGAATTCTGCCATGCGTTGCTGCAATACCAGGTTATCCGCCTCCAATTTGAGGGTTCTCTCGCGTTCCGCTTCTTGTTGGAGGCGATCCGCTTCTTGTTGGAGGCGATCCGCTTCTCGTTGGAGGCGATTCGCTTCTTGTTCTTCTGCGAGCTGTTGCAGCTGCATCTTCATGGCTTCCATGTCAGCGTCTCGATGTGCGAGCTGTGCCCTAATATCTGGAGAATCGCCGTAGAAACGCGAAGTTGCAAAAAAAGAGTCGTCGTCCGGAAGACTAAATACACCTTTTGTCTTCGGAGTACACTGCGGAAAGAAACGAAAATTTTGTTAAAAATTAGAAATTACAAAAAAACGATATAAATATATATTTTACTTACCTCGTAGATGAATTCGTTAATCTTCTCGATCGGAAGATCGGTCATTGGAGGCGTTCCTTCGATGATTGGCTGAGAAAGGAGGAAGTCTTCCTTCATCTTCTCATAATTGTCAATGATCTCCCGAGCCAGCGGATCTTGGATTTCATGGTTCTTCCTGCTGGTATGCGCATCCCTATGCAATGTGATAGCGGAAGGTGGGACACCGTCTTGCCGAAACTACAAAAATGAAAATTTAGTAAACTATAAAATTATAAAACTTAAATAACAAAATTTTAATCAAATAAAAAACTTACCAGTTGTTTGGCCCGTGTGACCAAACTAACCGCTCCTAAATTGTGCATCGCCTTGCCTTTTCCTTTGCGATCGCTGTTGCTGCACGCAGAATGAGTTGTGGAGCTTGTCTTGGTCGGTTCTTCACTCCAATAAGTGCATAACCCGCTCCATAGGCCCGGGTTGGAAAGCAACTCCCTTGGGACATCATTCTTGTGCCACTTCTCCTTCCACTCGTTCAGCTTCCACAAATACATTCTCGTTGCTTTTTTATCGAAGCATCGTCTAACCGAGGCGGTCATGTGGCTGTCCCAAGTAAATTCTTGCTGCAAATCAAAAATTCAAATAAAATAAACAATATTAAATAAAAGTAAGAAAATTTAAAATATGAGGTACTTACCGCAAATTGGCGAAACCACAATTCCTGATCTGCCATTGGCATTTGGTTGTAAGTCGGGTACGGATGCCGAAGCATTCCATTGAGCATCGAGTTAATGGACTTGGAAATCCCATTTCCGGAATCTCCAAACCTACAAAAGAAATTAGTGCAAATAATTTGAATTATAACTAAAGTAATAATTGTAAATAAATATTAAAAATCTTAAAATTAACAAAAACTTACCATGTGTCTCTGCCTACGCAATCCGGATGGAGACGAGACAATCTATCTCGTCATGGTTGAGCGACAAAGTCCTCGACGCTCATCTGCGACGGTGCAGTAGGTGAAGGCGTCGGCATTGGCGCTGTCTCTGGGATATGTGTCTCTGGGATATGTGTCTCCGGTATAGGAGAACTCCTCGAACCGGCAGTACCTCCCCGGCGACTACTACGTCCGCCGTGGCCTGAACGGACAAACCTACCGTAATCCCTAGAAAAATTAATTATATATCAAACATTATATGAAAAAATTAATAATAATGTAAGGCAACAAAAATTATAAAAAAATATTTTAAATTCATTATTAGTCCAAAACAATTAAACTTTTATAAAAGAAGGAATAATTTATGGAAAAACTTATAAATTACTAAAATCCTCATAAATTTATATTTATAAGTACTAATTCCAAAACAATTTAAAATTTGTAAATCCATAATTTATAAAAGAATGAATAATTCATGAAAATAATTATAAATTGCTAACATGATTAAAAATTATCAAAAAAAAATAATGATAATTTTATAAAAATTATAATTCATACAAAAATTAAGAAATTATTAATGCATGAAATTAATTATAAATAATTCAATTAATAAATAAATTAACAAAACAAATAATTTCAATAAACATAACAATCCTAAATCTAACAATTACAAACCTAAATCTAACATTACAAACCAAAATCTAACAATTACAAACCTAAATCTAACAATTACAAACCTAAATCTAACAATTCTAATTTTCTAAACAATCAATCTAACTAAAAACTTAACAATCCATAATATAAACTTCAAAACTTACAAGTTTGGGGGATTGTTAGACATTTGGATGATATATCGACGGAAATCCGGAAGATTGGGAGAGATTTGGCGATTTTGGAAGTTTTTTTCAAGTCTGCGAAAGTGAGGAGGAAGAAGACGAAGTCGGTATATATTACGATATTTCCGACGGATATATCCGTCGGAAATCCGTCAGTTTAAAAAAAATTAAATTACACACGTTTTCGATAAGGATATTAAAAATATGCATATCTTCTGATTGGACAGTCAATCCTTAAACGGGGACACGTGTTACCACAAACCCGTCGGATATCCATCGGAAATTTCCAACGGATTTCTGACGGGTTTGTGGTTTTAGTGGTTATTTACGCACCGTTTCAGTAAACATATGTTTATAGTATTATAAATTCATGTTTGCAAACACAAATAACTTATAGAAATCTTTCATTTGACAAATTTCAAAAGTTTAGATGATTCTTTCGTATTTGGTAAACTTGTACGTTAACTATACGTTTATCTATGAAACATTTTCGGTCGAACCATGTCTAAAAACAAAATCTTTTCAAAATATGTTATATATCACATAATTTAGTTTATTTTGTCAAAGTTTGCTGTTAACATTGTCTTGATGTACAAAAAATTACAATTTAACCATGTAAACCCCAAACCTGTCGGAAATCCGTCGGAAAAACCGACGGATTTCCGACAGTTTTAGGGTTACACGTGTCTATAAAAATTAAATTAAAAATAACCCTGAAAACCATCGGAATTCCGTCGGTTTTTCCGACGGATTTCCGACGGTTTTGCGGGTCATTTTTAATTTAATTTTTAAGTGGTTTAATGAGTTTTGTAGGTTAGTTAATGTGTTTGTTTAGGGAATTTTTAATTTCTGACAAAATCTTATTTTATTAAAATTTGTAAAAATATACAAAGCTGAAGTTGAGCTTATAAAATGCTCGACAGCTGTGGTCTTCGAGGACCTATGGTTTACACCGTAATGTCAAAATTAAATAAAATACAAAATAACAAATTTACAACTTTCTGTAATACCAAAAAATAATACAAACCACGTGTATAACTAATCTTCATTAGATGATGATGCTGATCCCTCAGATGGAATTGAGTCTGAATCCTCATAAAATTCACCTTATTCTTCTTCTGAGTCGGAAAAAACTAAATCAAATTGTGTGAAATCAACAACCAGATCCAGAGCACAAGAAGGCTCAACTGGATCCATTGGAACAACTTCTGCTGGCTGTAAAGGATTGTGTTCTGCAACTCCATAAATTCTTCCTCGCGGGGTCACTTTAGTAACTGTGCGCCAAGGATCCGTCCGTCGTGTAACTCGAGGGTAACGAATATAGCACACCTAAAAAAAACATATTAGTTTTGTAAGTATTATACCAAAATTAGGAATTGAGTATTAATTACACTAATATTAGTACCCTACCTACTCAGCTTGTGATCCTAGAATGAATGGGTCATACGTTTCTAGTCGCCGACTTGAATTAACAGACGTAACACCAAATTGGTCTACATGAAGGCCACGACCGAGTGTTGAATCATACCAATCACACTTGAAAACAATGCACCTCAAGTCTAACATTCCTGGGTACCGCACTTCTAATATTTCCTGAAGAACGCCGTAGTAAACATCATTACCAGATTTCACTGAAATACCAGAATCTGAAGTTTGCACTGTCCTTCTCTCGTCATGAACCCTAAACCCATATCCACGACTGCAGTATCTAGGATAAGAAGTTGAAATGTAGTTTGGACCATTAACAAATTCCAATAACCATGTGGGAAATGTCTGTCCGCTTATTACTCCTTCAGAAACCTACAAAAATAAGTTACAAATTAGTATTTAAAAAATAATTTATTCAATGATTTAGTGTTTTTAAACACTTATGTAAAATTGCAACCAAGGCATAAATTCCTCCTCCTTATGGACTTGAAGCTCGTCTGCTGTCTTATCCATATAGTACCCGCGTATTAATGCCATGTAAATCTTGTACGAAAACCAAAATAGTTGACAAGTTAATAATAACATATAAAATAATCAATTATACATTAAATGACACAAAAGAATTTTTGTTTACCTTTCGTATTCCGTAATTTCTTCACAATTGGTTAGGATATACGTATGCAAGTGTTTAAACTCCTCTTGAGATAATTTACGCTTTTTTTCCTTTGCCACTGACTCGCCCAACTTGGGAAAATAACTCTGGAACAACTACGGGGTAAATCGCTCTCTCACCACGATCATCATGGCGACTAGGACGTCTACTCTTCGTATGAACTTCTGACGGGAAGTAATATTCAGCAAACTGTGAGGCCTCTTCGTTGATGCTCTGGGCGATAATAGATCCCTCTACTCTACTCAAATTCTTAACCTTTTTCTTCAGATGAAACATATACCGCTCAAATGGATACATCCAACGGTATTGAACCGGGCCTCCTAGTTCAGCTTCTCGTGGGAGGTGGATCGGAAGATGTTCCATCATTAAAGAAAGATGGTGGAAATATCTTCTCCAAATTACAAAGGATCACCGGGATATTGGCCTGTAAATTTTGGATTCCCTCAACAGTAAGTGTTCTTGTGCATAAATCGCGAAAGAAAGCACCTACTCCTGCAATTGCTTGGTGGACGTCTTTATGGAGAAGATGAGCAAAAGCGAATGGAAGAAGCCTCTGCATCACAACGTGACAATCATGACTCTTCATTCCAGTAAACTTTCCTTCTCCATAATTGATGCAGTTACGCAGATTAGATGCGTATCCATCAGTGAATTTAACATCGTCGTGAATCCAATCAAAAAATTCGGTTTTCTTTGCTGCTTCTAACCGGTATAATAGAAATGGACATTGACCATTTGGGAGCACTTCAAGAAAACCTCGATCGCAATATGCTGGCAAGTCTAATCTAGATTTCATATTGTCTTTCGTCTTCCCTTGGACGTTTAAGACTGTGTTCATGATGTTCTCAAAGAAGTTCTTCTCAACGTGCATCACATCAAGATTATGCCTCAATAAATGGTTCTTCCAGTAAGGCAAATCCCAAAATATGCTCTTCTTGTGCCAGCTATGAAATTCACCGACACCATAAATAGGTTCATGTCCATTACCCCCACAATAAGGAGTCGTCTCAGCACCAAAATCTCTCAACTGCTCCAATAAAGTTTCACCGTCTATCTCAGGCGGTGGACCATCAAAAACTTGCCTACCCTTCGTAAACATTGTTCTCGAACGACGATACGGATGATCACTCGGTAAAAATCTCCTATGACAATCAAACCAACAACTTTTTCTACCGTGCTTTAGTTGGAATGCATCTGTGTTGTCTTGGCAATACGGACACGATAATCTCCCATGTGTTGTCCATCCAGATAACATACCATATGCTGGAAAATCGCTTATGGTCCACATAAGCACCGCACGCATCTTAAAGTTTTGCTGGGTTGAAACATCGTACGCTTCCACACCATGCTCCCATAGCATTTGTAACTCATAGATCAATGGCTGGAGGAATATATCAAGTGATCTCTTCAGATGCTCTGGGCCGGGAACAAGAATCGATAGATATAAAAATTCTCTACGCATGCACATAGATGGAGGCAAATTATAAGGGGTTACAATTACGGGCCATAACGAATACTTCCTTCCATGCTTCCCAAATGGGTTAAAACCATCTGTACATAACCCGAGGTACACATTCCTTCGCTCATACGCAAACTCCGGATACAATGATTGAAAATGTTTCCAAGCTTCTGCGTCTGAAGGATGTGTAATATCTTTATCTTGACGATGTTCTGCATGCCATCTCATTGGCTCTGCTGTGTGCTGAAAAGTATATAACCTCTTCAACCTCTCTGTTATTGGTAAATACCATATACGTTTATATGGAATTTGAATTCTGCCACTACTTTCCTGAGACCGTGGTTTACGACAAAATCTACATCTTTTGCGGTTTTCATCTTCTCTCCAATATAGCATACAGTTGTCGATGCAAACATCTATTACCTTATACGGTAACCCAAGACCAGATACAAGTTTTTGTACCTCGTAGTATGATCCGGGTAAAAGATTATCTTCTGGCAATAAATCTTTCGCCCAATCTGTTATCGCATCAACGCACTCCTCTGCCAAATTGTAATCCGTCTTAATCGTCATCAATCTACTTGCAGATGATAAAGGCGAATGACCTTCTTTACACCCTTTATATAGTGGCTGCTTTGCAGCATCTAACATATCAAAAAATCTTCTTGCTTCTACATTAGGTTCTTCAAACCTATATCTTTCTTCACCGCTAAACTCGACATTCTCTCTAAACGCATCATTCACCATCTGCACACTCCCTACACCTACATCTACTTCCGTGCTACCTCCTAAACAATCTGAGACAGTTGGTTCACTAGTACTACCATACTCAACAATTGTTTCTCCATGTAAATACCATATCTTGTAACCCGGCGTAAACCCATTACTATACAAATGATGCCAAACTATCTCTATCGCAACATTACGAGAATTCCTACAAATTGAACATGGACATTTTAACTTACCTGACTTTTGAACACGCGGTTGCTTTCCCGCCACTTCCATGAACTCGTATATGCCTCGTGCATACTCCTCGTTCAAGTTGTTCATCTCCAGATCCATTAATGGTTCGTCCATCCATGATCGAAAATATCTAGACATATTTTTCACTTTTTTTATAGAATTCGTATTAAGTAACCAAGAAATGAGAGAGAGATATGAAATTAAGATTGTTGTGTAATGGGATGGAGGAAGGGAGAAACATATATATAAACTCGTTTCCGTTGGATTTCCGTCGGAAATCCGTCGGCTTACAATGGTAAATTCAACGGATAAATTAACGTTCATATTATCCGACTTATTTCCAAAATCCGTCGGAAATCCGTCGGAATATAACGGCATGGATATCTGTCTAAAATCCATCGGAATAAAATGGCATGGATATCCATCGGAAAACCGTCGGAATATAAAATTTCGTCAGAAATTCCGTCGGAAATCCGTCGGAATATAACGGCTCACATTTCTGACGGAAATTCCGTCGGATATCCGTCGGAAATTTCTGACAGAAATAATTCCGTCGGAAATTTCCAACGGATTTCCGATGGATTCCCAGAATTTTCAAATCTCAGGAATCCGTCGGTACGCCATCGGAAATTTCCGATTGAATTATATACCATCGGAAATTCCGTCGGTTTTGCGGTAAATTTCTTGTAGTGTGTTCCTTTCTTGTTGGAACTGAATGGGGGTTTGTAAAACCCTTTGTTTACCGTTAGCAACTCTCCTTTGCTGAAGAGATCTAAGGAGCCTTGCTCCTTTTGGATTTGAGAGCAGACGTTCTCAAGGCTTGGTAGCTTCTCCTCCCTTAAAATAAGCTTTATAAGATCATTGAATTTTGGATGGAGAGATTGGAGAAGTCCAAACACTCGATCTTGCTTTCTTCTTTCCTCTATAATTTTGAAGTCTTTTGTGCTTAGCCTCTACATATCTAATTCAGCAAGTAATGAACTATATTTACCGAAATGTTTGGTAAAATCTTGATCTTCTTGAGTGAGGTTGCTGAGCTCTTTCTTCACTTTGAATACTCTTGAAAGATTGGTGATGTCTCCATACACCTTCTTTAGAGTTTCCCAAAGTTCTTGAGCTGTCTCGCAATATGAGTAAGATTCAAATATTGAATCACTCAAGGAGCTGTGGATTATGCTGAGCACCATTTGATCTTTTTGTAGCCATTTTCCCGAGCTCCTTCATCTTCTTCTTGAAGCTCTTTTCCTTTGGCTGGTTCTATTTGATTCCACAAGCCACGACCATATAGGTTCGATTTTGTGGATCGTGACCATAGGAGATAGTTTTCTCCTCTCAGGGTGACCCTTATTGCGGTTGGTTTTGTCTCCTCCATAATTGAAAGAAATGGCTAGCCAGTTGATAACCTACAGCTCAACTTCACACAAACTCGTCTAGGATGAATATATATCAATCTCAGAGTTTTTAAGGAAGTTAGAAGGATGTATTTCCAAAATAACCAAAGAAATTTTCGGAGAAGAAGGTGAACAGTGTTACCAACGGAAATATTTTTGAATTTTCGAAAAATATCTCTTGATTAGGAGCTTTGTAGAGCTTGTGAATGCTGCGGAAGCTTTGAATATGATGGAGGAGAGGTTGTAGGTGCAAAAGAGAGCAAGAGAAGGAGTGATTCCTCAAGTGAGTTTCTGAAATTTTCTTGGGCTGTAACAATGGTGAGTGAGAAAAAAAAACTTGAGAAAGAGAATGATGAAATCAAAGGATAGATCTTGTTTATGGATCAATGCTCTGATACCATGTTAGAATTCAGAGATTATACTTCTAGATTGAGAGTAAGACTTGCGGAAAGACTAAGAGAAAGAATGGGAGAGTTTAGAGATTTTTATTATCTCATTAGTTGTAAAGTGTTACAATGAGTTACATATTTATAGAAATCTCAAAGAAATAACTAGAGTCCCTTTTTTCTCTTCTTGGGCCTGAATTCCCTATTGGGAATTTGTTCCTTGATTAATAGATAGGAGCGTTATCCGCGTGAGTTGAGTTATGGGGCTTTGTGAACTTATCGAACTTTTTTAGCTTGCTGGTTGATGTATGTCGTTGCCTGCGTAAGTTGAGTAATGGGGTGCTGAGACTTTAGCCATTCATTCTATGCACTATAGCTTGTTTGTTTATTTGTGTTCGTAGTTGAGAACGTAGAACGAAAACATATGCATATGATCTTTGACTTGATTTGTGGAGAACCATGGAAACCCTAAGATGATTCCCTAAATCCCCAACGCCTTCATCTTATTAGCTTACAACTGACTTTATTTCATTGCTTTCTTATTTTCATTGCTTAATCATTAGAAAACAAAAAAACAAAACCCTTTTCATATTTTGTCTTAGTTAGATTTCGTTCTTTGAATTCAATCCGCGTAGCTATTACTCTCTGTGGGATTGATAACCTTAAGTACTATGACTGATTCACTGTGCACTTGCAGTTTAGAAGTTGTGTTATTAAAGGAAAACTTTTAAGCAGAACAATCACAGCACATCAATGCCTCTGTGGTTCTTAAACTGTTTAAGACCATCATCTTCCCTCGTTTCGGAGTGCGTCGGATTGTGATAAGTGATGGTGGTTCTCACTTTATCAACAAAGTCTTTGAAAAACTATTGAAAAGCATGGTGTTCATCACTGCGTGGCTACTCTGTATCACCCTCAGACAAGTGGACAGGTCGAGGTTTCAAACAGGCAGATCAAGAATATTTTAGAGAAGATTGTCGGCAAGACTAGAAAGGATTGGTCCGCTAAGTTGGACGATGCGCTATGGGCTTACAAGACTGCATTTAAAATACCACTGGAGACTACACCGTTTCACCTTCTCTACTGGAAAGCGTGTCATCTTCTAGTTGAGCTTATGCACAAAGCAGCATGGACAGTAAAGATGATCAAGACTGCTGCAGAGGAACGATTGGTTCAGCTGAACGAATTGGATGAAATCCGATACGATGCTTATGAGAAATCCAAGTTGTACAAGGAGCGAACTAAAGCATATCACGATAAGAAGATCATATCCAGGAATTTCGAACCAAACAATTAGGCACTTCTGTATAATTCTCGTTTACAATTGTTTCTTGGAAAATTGCGTTCTTGTTGGTCAGGTCATTTCACCATTAAAAAAGTCCAACCATATGGTGCTATCGTGCTGACAAATACTGAAGGCAACGAGTTCACAGTAAACAAACAAAGGATGAAACATTACTGGGCAAAAGCCGAAACTCCCTCAGGACATGTGATGTCTCTAAGGGATGCAACCGATGCCTGACCGCAGCTCAGTCAAACTCGTGGCGTTAAACAAGCGCTGAGTGGGAGGTAACCCACTTGTAAGTCTTTATATATGCTAATTTTGAGTCTTGTTTTTGTTTTGTTTTCATTTTTGAATGTTTAGGGTCATGAAAAGCAGAAACCAGAACTTCTTGTCGACCTTAAAGGTCGGTGTCGATTGACACAACCCTTGGTGTCGGTCGACACCAGTAGAAAAAGGAGAAGGGTCTGTTTCCAGGTGTTGGTGTCGATCGATAATAGATCAAGTTTATATCATGGTTTTTGCTAACCATCTCTGCACACTTAAGACGAAAGCGTTTGCTAGGAAGAAGGTTAAGGGCATCGGGGGTCTCTTGACTCCGATTTTCTGGCACTTTGAGTTCATCACGAGCAACAACACAATCAACACTGATCGGTTGCTAATGGACCAAGATCATCTGAAGAGCGCTACGTGGATGAAACCCGGTCTTCATTGGGTGTTCACTGATGCAACAGATCATGACTGGATTATCCAACTTCCATTGCCAGAATTTACATTCATTACAGATGATGATGCAACACGGCTGAGTTTCAAGCCAGATCCTTGACTTCTTTGCTCAGTCCTGCAATGCAAGCTCCATAAGGGAGCTTCCTCTAGTGCTGCACAGTCTACTGCAGAAGACGAGGTTGTCGATGACCGTGCTAGTGGTCCACTACCTGATTTGACATTCCCAGAGCCTTCTGCAGGCTATGATGAGGATGAACCTTCTTTTCAGAGATATATGGTTAGAACAGAAAGATTACCAAAGGTTTTGTATGGTTGCTTTGTCATTGTTTTGTACGGGAACGAGTCTAGAAGGTTCTTTGCATTGAGATCAAAGATGAGGGCCAGCGATGAAAGGCTTATGGACTATGTTGCAAAATTGTGGGTTGAATCTGGAAAGCTGTGAATGTCTACGGTGAAGTACATGGTGGTCTGGATCGTGTCAGGTAAGAATTTCTAGTAGCTTACTATGGTGAATGTGAGTGTGGTGCTCTTATGACAAAATGAGTTTCTGTGTTTTCAAACTTCTTTCTCTGGTTTAGTTATATGTTTGCTTGACGGCAAGCAAAAGCTAAGTCTGGCGGAGTTGATAAATCATGGTTTTTATGGGGTTTAAGCTATGATATATGTACATAATCGAGTCTTTTATGTGTCTTTAGAGTCCTATTAGAGTCTTTTTAAGGTTTACGCACAATTTGGATCATTTGGACATTCTGGAGCATTTTGGAGCATTGTTGTTGACAAGCAGAAGTTGGTGCCAATCAAGACCATTGGTGTCGATCGACAAGAGCCACATTCTGACAATACACGCGGAAATTAACAAGTTTTGAAGATCTGCAACTTTACCCAAATTTTTTATGTATTTGCAAAAGAGCCCAAATCGTGGTTAGACTATTAATTAGGGTTTTTAGGTTTAGATTATGTAGAGTTGAACTTTGAGCAAGAGAGTATTAAAGAGATTGAGAGCTTGGGGATGATCTATTACTCTGTACACTTTGAGAGAAGATTTTGAACCTCAGTTTCTATTTCTCTTTATTATTTCATATGATATCTATCTTTTTCATGCTTTTCATTTCGATTGATATGTGTGAGTAGATCTCTTGTTAAGTTCAGGGATTCTCATTAGAGTTTTCATGGAATTGTAGATTGATTGGTTAGGATTCATAACTTGATAGTTCTTCAGTTAGGTTGTTCTTAAAGCTAGTTCTGGCCTGATCACCTAGAATCTAGATCTTAGGTTTTTAAATTGGCACGACAATGTGGTTTAAAATCTGACAGAACCTAGAGTGAGCAAATTAGATAATTGCAAAGGAATTTGGATTAGATAATTTGTGAACAAATCAAACTTGTACTTAATACTTGTTTAGAATCTTAAGTCTCGCAAAGAAATTTGGTTTCTTAGATTTTAGACATAGAGAATTCTCGCAACGAAAGTTGGTTAATTTTATACTTGTGAATTGAGTTCTAGAACTGGTACTTAATTTGATCATAGCTAGTTAATTAATATATATTACTTGAATTCCTGAGAAATTCTCTGGACTTAACGTTTTTCCCATTTGATTACAATAAATCTCATTTACTGTTTTGCATTGTTTTATTTTATCTCTTGTCTAGCTTAGCTTATTCGAAACGAAAATATCTATTGTGAAATTTCAGAGTCTCTGTGGATTCGACCCCTTTATACTACAATTGCATTTTTGTGCACTTATGGTGTAACTCTAGGGATTTAAAAATTGAGCATATCACCGTGCCAAGGTAAGTCGCGTGAATTCGATATTTGTCACTTTTGCATGTACTAATTGAAACCTATAGTTCATTTAGAGTGTCTTGATTACTTAGTTTTATTTAAATTAGGCTGAGATGTAAAAACGACATAGGATTTTTATTTCTTACTTTTACTTTGTTTCAACGTTGCAATTTATTTGTTTCGGCCTTAGGGCTAGCTGATGGACACTTATAAAGTCCTCCTAGAGCACTTGTATACTTTTACCTTCAAGTTATCTTGAGAAAACCTAGTTCTTCGACTCATAGGCACGGCTACCCCCTTTGATTCGAGAAACACTTTTCCATATCAGAGTCTCATCATCCCTCTGTGTTGCAACTCACTCCATCTTCAATCCATCAAACAAATCCATGAGAGAGAGCTAAAGCCAGCTTGTTGATTCATCCGTTTTGATTCCATCACTTCGGTTTCAAAGAGAGAATAAAGACAGCTTTGAAGTCACCATCACTATCCCCTTAGACCTCATCCTCGAGGCCTATCTTATCTGGTATTAGAGCCAAAATGTTCTATATCAGGTTGTTTCATTTTCTTTCTCATTAGTTGTTTCATCGATTTCATAGTTTGCTTTCTATTTCCAAAAAAAAAACCCAAGAAAAACCCCATAATATTTTTCATAACTTGCTTGTTTGATTTTTGTTTAGTTGATGAAACCAAATAGCCAAAAAAATCAGCTTAGTTAATTCTGTTTGTAATCGATTTCAGAATACCCTAGAAAAACCTTATGAATTTTTTTCGTAACTTGCTTGCTTACTTTTACATAATTCTTTTTAGCTTATAAAATTATAAAACCAGAAAAATCAGTTTAGTCTTCATTTAGTTGTTGAGTTATATTTCTACAATTTTGTGATTCCGTTTTTTGGTTGAAGTTTGGTCGATTTAGTTGTTTGATTACATTGAGCACGTTGTTGTGTTTACTTGTTGTACATACAACTCTCGTGATGGATGATCAACAACCACCACCACTACCACCAACACCAGTTGCATCCCTTGACACAATGGCTCAGTTGTTAGGAAATATCCAAGATAGGTTAGAAACTATAGATGATAGGATGACTCGCATGGAGCAGCCACCAATTGCTAATGCTTTGAATGTGCAACCTAGAAGAGGAGCTCGTATAGAAGAGGACTTCTATGAAATTGACGATGAAGATCCACAATACGATCATCAACAAGAACCTAGGCAAGGAAGAAGAGATTCTAATCACCGAGGAAGGTACCGAGAAGAAGAGCCTTTTAGACAAGGAGGTTCTAACGTGCAGCTCACTCCGCCAACCTTTGTTGGAAACATCGATCCTGATACTTATCTAGATTGGGAGAAGGCGCATGGAGTACATCTTCGAGTGTTACAATTACCCAAACCAAAATAAGCTAGCGCACTACAAAAAAACAGCCGGAAACAGACGGAAATAACCATCAAAAATCCATCAGAAAACACTGATTTCAACGGATTTTGACGGATTTCTGATGGACACCGCCATCTGTTCTAGAGCGTCGGAAATGAAAACTGCATCGGCAATCCGTTGAAATTTTCAATGGATTTCCGACAAACTTCCAACGGCCATATTTCTGATGGATTTCTCACATATACGTCGGTCAGTAACTCCATCGGAAATTCATCAGAAATTATTCAAACAAAATAAAAAGTCATAAATTAAAAGTAAAAACAAATGAAATAAACTACGATGGCGGTGCCGAGAATCTAGCCATGAATGCTTGCATTTCTCGCATTTGTTCTTTCTTTTTCTCATTTCTTCCTTATCCGTCGCTCGTGCATCTTCCATTGTATCAATCTTCGTCTTCAAAGTTTCAAGTTCGGTAGTTTTGTGTGACAGTTCCGCCCGAATATCCAAACTTCTAGAAAATCGTGAAGAAGCAGAAGATGTAGAATCTTGCGGAAGGCCAAAAAGGTGACCTTTGTTATTCGGAGTAGCCTGCGAAACAAATTAAAAGTAAAAAGTGTGTAAATAAAAATTAAAATTCGATAAAAAAAATATGAAAATTAATAACATTACTAACCTCATACACCATTTCATTCAACGTCTCCAATGGAACTTCTGTGCAAATAGGAGTTCCTTCAACGATCGGTTGAGATTGGAGAAACTCATCACCAAACCGCGTCATATTATCGATAATCTCCCAAGCAAGCCCATCTTGATGAGTCCAGTTTTTTTGTTAGTGTGGAAATCCGTGAGTAAAATCAGATTTGATGGTTCCACACCATATTTTTGAAACTGTAATAAATAAAAGATTTAATAAAAATATGAGTAAAAAATAAATATTGTGAATTAAATAACTTATAATTTGTTTCCAACGTGTTGTCTTGCTTGTTACTTTCCAATTATGCGTTGCTGGTCCTTTCCTCTTGTGGTCGCTTTTCCGGTTGGTAGAATGGGTTTCTGCATCTGCAGTGGTTTTCTCCTTCTTCTAATACTCTATGAACCCGTTCCATAGGTCCGGGTTTGCAACCAATTTCCTTGGAATGTCTTGCACATTCCACTTGTCCTTCCACTCATTCTGCTTGAGAGAGTACATCGTAGCAGCTTTTTTATCGAATTCACGTCTAACTATAGACGTGAGTCGTGGCTTCCAAGTGAATTCTTGCTGCAAAAGTAAAAATTAAGATTAAAAATAAATTATTTAAAGTGAAAGTTAAATTGAAAAACAATAAAACTTACCGCAAATTGTCGAAATCACATTTCTTGATCATCTATATGCATACCTGTGTACATCGGGTACAGACGTTGTAGCATCCTGTTAAGCATCCGGTTAATGGACTTTGAGATTCCATTACTGGATTCGTCAAACATACAAAAAATGATATATTAGTTAAGTACCAAAACTAATTAAAAGAATTAGCAAATATTAAAAAAATAAAAAGATTTTACCAAGTGGCTCTCCCTTCACAATCCGGATGAAGTAGAGTAAAGAGTTCTCATCCCGGTTGAGACACAAAATCTTCGACACTCATTTGCGAAGGGAGAAAAGATGCTGTAGCAGGTGATTGAGTTTCATGAATATGAGTCGATTGGGTTTCTCTATGACTCGATTGGGTTTTTCTACGACTCGAAGTCCGACGGGAACCACCCGTCTCGGTAACCGGACAACGGTAGCCACTATAGTTCCTGAAACAAAAAATGTAATTAGTAATAAAATTTTAAATTTTATAACAAAGTAAAAATATTTATTACAAATTAAATTTAAGCATGTATAAAAATTTAGAAATCGTAACAATGAAATTCTCAAAAAAATTCAATTTGAAAACATCATTTAAAATTAACAAAAACAATACAAAATTTCAACAACAATTAAAAAAATTTAAAACCACAAACAATTAAAGTAGCAAGATTTTTAAAAAATAAAAAAATTTGTTATGTATAAAAATCTAAAACTCCAAACAATTTCTAAACTAATCCAATTTTATATCCTAAAAATTTAATTAATCCAATGTTGAATTTTCTATTCAAAATCAAAATCAAACCAATCTAACATTCAAACAATTTAATTCCATAATCTAACCAACCATATCCAAATCAAAATCCTAAATCAAACTATCCAATTCCTAAATCTAACTAATTAAATCTTAAATCCAACAACCCAAATCCTAAATCTAACAACCCAAATCCTCGAAACCCTTATGAATCTATCAAAATCCTAAACTATCAATTCCAATTCCCTGAAACATTCAATCTAACTAAAACCCCTATAAATCTAATAAAAAAGTTGGAAACTTACAAGTTTGAGGGATTTGTATTAGAGTTTAACATTGCGAAAGCCTTTAAACTGAAAGCGTACCTTACGACGGTATATATCAATAGATATAACTTGGATGTAATCTGGAATTGGAAGAAGTCAGGGAAGATATCACAAAGCGGATATCAACCACTTATCATTGATCAAGTGCCTCTCCGAGTCGTTCTCTCTGTTTACCTAACGTCGCTGGTTTTGTTCTCTTTTTTGTAGTTTTACTTGAATTCTTAAGAACTCAAGTCTGTGTTTTTCTTTGTCTGCAATATCTGTTATATATACAGCACATGAGACATGTCAAAGAGACACAAAGAACAAAAAATCGCATCTGTTTGTGTAATAGAAGTAACTTCTATAACTGTCGGTTAACGAAACTGATTTGGTTCGGTAATGTGCCTTAATCATGGGCGTAACCGAGTCTAGACCAACATCTCCCACTCGCACATGATAGTGGAAACAAGCTAGAAAAATGTTAGTCGTAGGAAAACAATCTCGAAGATCACGAAACGAAAATCATATGGCAAATGAACCGTGTGACCCCTTTCGAGCATACCTGCATTTTGGGAGCTAAAATGTATACTTGTTAAAGATACACATTTGCTACTACCCTAAGATGAAAAATTCATATGTCATTATGTATCTCTGTTCCCCAAACCCATTTGTCTTTTATATTGGTCGTAACATATCTTATCCCTTAAGCATATATTAGAATTTCTCATACATCATGTGTTCACTATATTCTAACTCCAATTAAGTGATATAGTGGCTGGCCAGCAAACACATATGCTAACATATAAACAAATGATTTTCCTTTCCGTTCTCATGTCCATAAGTTCTGAATTAATTGATTTCTTAACATGTCTCATAAGGCTAATTATTTCATCACCGTCGAAAAACATGTTAAAGTAGCAAACATTAACACATCCCTTTAAGTACATAGTTGAAAGTTCAAGGGCAACATTTAACCATAAATTGGTTTTATAGGAACTCATATTGCGAGAGATAGGGAAATATTGATCACTCGCTTCCTATATAGTCCTTTTAGCACATGTGGTATGACTCACATGTCATAGTGATTATCTTCCTCATATATATATTGTCTCGATTTAATAAAACATCACTATGTGGATCAAAGTACTACTCTTTTGCTTATTAGCGCTTAAGTTACGTACTTATCCATCGTTATCAAGTGTTCATAATTCTTGGAATATCATGATCGGTATTCAAATTTTATACCTCATCTTAACTTCCCTTTTAAGGAGACAATTATAAGAAATATGAGGTATTCTCCCACTGATGCCAAGCTTATAATTTCTTATCTCATATTTCCACAAAAAAAAATATGTGGTGATTGTTCATGTGAGTGAACCAATCTTAGACTCGATAACAACTTCTAATATTTACATGTAATAGTGAAAAAACCCGACTAATGTAAAACATGCTTTAAATATCGTAAGATATGTGTAAAACATAAATACAATGTCAAATAGCAAAGCCTAGTAGTACATCTCCTAGACCCTATGGAAACCTAGAGCTCGAACATGAGCATTAAAAACATCTCTAGGAATAGGCTTAGTGAAAGGGTCAGCTACCATCTTATGCGTAGAGATGTACTTTAGTATCACTTCATTCTTTGCTACAATATCTCTTACGAAACTATGCTTGATCTCGATGTGCTTGATTGATGTGATCATGGAATCATCCGAGAAGACCCGTGTGCCTTGTTCTGCACAAAAGAAGTCTATGATCAACTTTTCTATCCCATTGACCACTTGGAGTACATTCTCACCTCATCTAGAGCACACCTCGAAGTTGAATCACTCCAATCCGAGTTCAGGTGAAGAAGTTATTCAACTTCCAAGTCAAGTGACTCCCATTTTACGCGATTTAGACATACATGCGTTGAATAATTATTTCCAACCAAACCAGAAGGAATCAAGCTATGAAAAAAATTATTCTGGAATCTTGATTCATCATAGAATCTGGGAAAATTGGATTCACAAAAACGCCGGTTCAGACTTGGGAGATATGAATTTTACAATTCAATGGATCTGCTTCAGGCCTTATTGTGCGACTGAGCCAAAGATTATGATGCACAGCCCAACTCAGGTACGATCTGGACGTAAAACAAATTGGAGAATCTTATTGGATCTCTTAGGTTTCCAACAAGCCCAAGAAAAGAAGGAAATACCATCGGATGAGAAAGATACACTCCATTTGCGAAGATGGGTCAATCTGGTTCAAAACTTGAAGAGTTCTAGACCTAATTGGGTTGCAAGCTTCCAGACTTATGTTTGGCATGCAGGAGGTATTTCTACCAAGCCCAGCAAGCCCACTAAGCCCCAGAAAGAGTACATCTCGGCCAAAGAAGATCAGAAGTCCATTTCACTTATAGATATTTTGTTTCTTTTAATTCCAAGACCATTTATTGTTGCTTGGCTTAGTTCTGAAGTTTCCTTTGCTTTATATTTCGTGTAATCTCTTTGGAGAAGAGAACAACTTTTCTTTTATCAAATTTGAGAGTGATTCTCTTTAGTTCTTTTAGAACTTTCGATTGCTTGGTGTGTAATATCCAACAATCAACTCGATTCGTCTCGGTGTGTCATATCCGGGGAATCAAACGTTGTCTCGTCTAGGTGTGTCATATCCTAGGAGGCATTGAGGTATATCAGGAGCTATTCCGCATCGCTTGTGCGACCATTCGATCCACCACTTCGAGTCCCTCGAAGATTATCCATCGTTTCATCGTTCTACCAATCCGATAGTGCCGATTCTTGGGAAAGATCGTATCATTTGGTATCAAAGTTTCGAGGACGAAACTTTTTTCAAGAGGAGGGGTATGATATGATCATGGAATCATCCGAGAAGACCCGTGTGCTTTGTTCAGCACAAACGAGGTCTATGATGAACTTTTCTATCCCATCAGCCACCTGTAGTACATTCTCACCTCATCTAGAGCACACCTCGAAGTTGAATCACTCTAATCCGAGTTCAGATGAAGAAGTTATTCAACTTCCAAGTCAAGTGATTCCCAGCTTACGCGATTCAGACATACGTGCGTTGAATAATTATTTCCAACCAAACCAGAAGGATTCAAGCTATGAAACAAATTATTCTGGAATCTTGAATCATCATAGGATCTGCGAAAATTAGAATCACAACAACATCGGTTCAGACTTGGGAGATATGAATTTTACAAGCCAATGGATCTGCTTCAGGCCGTATTGCGTGACTGAGCCAAAGATTATGATGCACAACCCAACTCAGGTACGATCTCGATGTAAAACCAATTGGATAATCTTACTGGATTTCTTAGGTTTCCAACAAGCCCAAAAACAGAAGAAATGGACATCGGACAACAAAGTTATTGCTCATTTCCCTAAATGGGTCAACCTGGTGCTGTATTTTATACTTCTTTTTGCTATTTAAACAATGCCGAGTTCATGAATAAAATAATCCAACTTTTTATTTTCAAACCTTGAGAGTTATTCTCTTTTGTTCTTTAGAACTATCCGATTGCTTGGTGTTTAATATCCAACAATCAAATCGATTCGTCTCGGTGTGTCATATCCGAGGAATCAAACCTAGTCTTGTCTAGGTGTGTCATATCCTAGGAGGCATTGAGGTATATCAGGAGCTATTCCGCATCTCCTGTGCGACCATTCGATCCATTTTTCTATCCATCTATCCTTTCTTTTGTTTTACCCCTCGAAAGTGTCGATTCCTTGGGAGGATCGCATCATTTGGTATCAAAGCACACTTTCGGGATCGGTATTCGTTTCTATCATTTTTTTTTATTTTTTTAGATCTATCATTTTCTCATCTTTCCATCTTCTTTCATTTTCTATCTTTTCATCTTCACTTTTATCTCTTCACCTTCTTATCCTTTCATCTTCTTTTCTTCTATTCTTTAATTTTCGTTTTTGTTATTAAAAAAAAAAAAAAAAAAAAAATTTTCTCTCAGCTCGGTTTGTTTAACTCGGTCTATCAACCCGAGTCAGTGTGGAAATCACGAAATCTTGTCTTTTGTTATTCCACTCGGTCAGTTCATCGAGTTATCTTGATCGAGTACTGAAATTCTGTGACGATTAACTCTTGTTAATGAGGGGTATTAAATTGGAGTTTCCACCGTTCTATGGAAGAGACGATCCAAAAGCGTATCTAGAGTGGGAGAAAAGGATTGAGCTAGTTTTTGATAGCAAAAACTATTCTGAGCTTAAGAAGGTACGAAAAGCAACCTATGAGTTTTATGGTTATGCTAATACTTGGTGGGATCAGTTGGTGACAATTAGGAGACGAAATGGCAAGAATCCCGTCAAAACATGGGCTGAGATGAAGTCTGTTATGAGGAAACGTTTTGTTCCCTGCGGCTATCACCAAGAGCAACATTATGTGGACACTTTTCAGAAGTTAGAGGACTTGATGCTTGAGTATCTTCAGGGTGAGCCGCAGCAGCCCAAGAAGAGAAACACAAAACCAAAAGTCGAAGCCAAACCGCCCACGGAAGTTGCAAAGTTTTTGGAACAATCTGGTAATGAAGAAGTGATAGCAGTTCAAGAGAATTTACAATCTGCTCTTACAGCGGAAGAGGAGAATCATGAGAAGAATGAACAACCTGAATGCGCGGTTCAAGAGCCAGAATCAAAGAAATCCGAGGAAGGAGATTTGGGGGAAAAGCAAACCGGCGGAAACATTACCAAGGCTGTCCCGAAGAAGCCGTGCACCAAAACGATTGAGAAAAATCATGGAGTCATGTATTCAATGCTGATAAAGGAGAAGAAGCCAGACTCACCTCAATTTTTCCAATCAAAGACGGTACAGTTTCGAGGACGAAACATTTTTCAAGAGGAGGGGCATGATATGATCATGGAATCATCCGAGAAGACCCGTGTGCTTTGTTCAGCACAAACGAAGTCTATGATGAACTTTTCTATCCCATCAGCCACCTGTAGTACATTCTCACCTCATCTAGAGCACACCTCGAAGTTGAATCACTCCAATCCGAGTTTAGATGAAGAAGTTATTCAACTTCCAAGTCAAATGATTCCCAGCTTACGCGATTCAGACATACGTGCGTTGAATAATTATTTCCAACCAAACCAGAAGGATTCAAGCTATGAAATAAATTATTCTGGAATCTTGAATCATCATAGGATCTGCGAAAATTTGAATCACAACAACGTCGGTTCAGACTTGGGAGATATAAATTTTACAAGCCAATGGATCTGCTTCAGGCCCTATTGCGTGACTGAGCCAAAGATTATGATGCACAGCCCAACTCAGGTACGATCTCGACGTAAAACCAATTGGATAATCTTACTGGATCTCTTAGGTTTCCAACAAGCCCAAAAACAGAAGAAATGGACATCGGACAACAAAGTTATTGCTCATTTCCCTAAATGGGTCAACCTGGTGCTGTACTTGAAGAACTCCAAGTCCAGTCCGTTTAAGAGCTTACAAAATCATGTTTGGCATCCTGGAACATCTACTAAGCCCTTAAGAAGGTTTTCTTGGCCCAAAAAGGAGTCCATTTCATAGGATTTAAGTTCAAGAAGCTCAAGAGATAATTTTCATTTTTTTGGTTTTAATAGTTTTAGTTAATTCAGCAATTAATATTTCTTAGATATTTTATACTTCTTTTTGCTATTTAAACAATGCCGAGTTCATGAATAAAATAATCCAACTTTTTATTTTCAAACCTTGAGAGTGATTCTCTTTTGTTCTTTAGAACTATCCGATTGCTTGGTGTGTAATATCCAACAATCAAATCGATTCGTCTCGGTGTGTCATATTCGAGGAATCAAATCTTGTCTTGTCTAGGTGTGTCATATCCTAGGAGGCATTGAGGTATATCAGGAGCTATTCCGCATCTCCTGTGCGACCATTCGATCCATTTTTCTATCCATCTATCCTTTCTTTTGTTTTACCCCTCGAAAGTGTCGATTCCTTGGGAGGATTGCATCAGTTGGGTTTTGGTTAGATATTTGTATTGATTGATTTTATGTGTCTGTAGGTTAATCAAAAGCTTTCTGAGATATTAAGGTGAGTGCGTGACTGTGGTTTGTGTTTGTGGTGATTTGGTTGTGTTGGTTGTCTTGTTTATGTTAAGGGTATTGTGTTTGATGTCTTGACAGTTTGGTTCCATTTGTTGTGTTGTATGTGCTTTGGCATATGCGTTTGAGGGAACCGTTGCTTTACATTGACTTAACTTGATTAATCATGCACATATATTAAATTGTCTTGACACTAAAACCGGTTAGACGGGACGATCGCTTCACTAGGCAACTTTTGTTGTTTACGCATCCACTCGTTGATGCAGGTAATAAAGATTACGGAGGAGCTCGTGGGACCTGGAGGCGTTGGATGGGACGGATGGTTTTATTGGGAGTTTGAGTTTAGTTGATTTTATTATTTTGTGCTTTGAGTTTGATGTTTAGTTGCTTAAGATCCATGTTAGCGAGTATTTGAGATATTTGAGTTATTGAATTATTGAGGAATTCTTTTGTTGAGATTTGGTTAGTTGAATGAAATTTATTTGAGAAATTTTGAGACTCGCTTGCATGACTTAAGTGTTGTAGTTCCGCTGTGCATATAAACTTTGAATTTGAGGAAATCCGGAAACCTCGTTTGAGACTTAGAGAATTATCGAGAAATTTTTTGAGGTCTACCGGTTAACACCATTGTTGGGGCAGATTTTATGGATAGGGGTGTTACAAATTGGTATCAGAGCATGCTTGGTTCTAGGACTGTGTAGTTAGTGATTTGATTGGGGTAAAACCATCCTTCCAACGCCATGTCTCGTGGTAAGTCTTTTGGGTTGTTGTTAATTTTGAGAGATTGATGTGATGAATGGTTTATGAAGCCATTTGGCGTGGTGTTGGCTAAGTTTGTGTGAACTTAGTTTTGGGTTTGGGATATGTAGATGGTTCGTAAAACCAGAAACACGCGTAGGAACGGTGAGAATGGTGAGAATTCTGGAGTTCACTCTAGTGATGGGAATAGAGACCCATGTTTTGTTTGACTCAGGAGCTTCGCATTGTTTCGTGAAACCAGAGATGATCGGTAGAGGCGGTTTCCGGAAGGAACCGGGAGGCCATCAAGGATGGGTTAGGGCAGCCGGTGGGCAACTCATGAGGACCTTAGGAAGGGTCAGAGACGTGCCTACTTGGATTGGGGGAGTAGATATGCGAGCCGACCTAGTGATCTGTCCGGTGGAAACATACGACGTGATCTTAGGCATGGATTGGCTCGGGAAGTACAAGGCTCGCTTGGATTGTCATCGGGGAAGGGTGAACATTGAAATGGGAAAACGGATGTTGGTTTACCAAGGTGTTAGACCGACGTCTAGAAGTTTGATTGTATCGGCCATTCAAGTGGAGCGTTTGTTAAAGAGAGGATGTGAGGCGTATTTGGCTACTATCACTACGGTGAAGGAGGGTAGTGAGTTGGAGTTGGAGGATATTCTGGTTGTCCAAGATTTTAAAGATGTGTTTCGGGAGATAACCGGATTGCCACCGTCAAGGTCGGATCCGTTTACAATTGAGCTTGAGCCCGGTACAGCTCCAATTTCTAAGGCGCCGTATAGAATGGCACCTGCTGAGATGGCTGAGCTTAAGAAGCAGTTGGGTGAACTTATGGAAAAGGGATTCATAAGATGATATGATCCTAGATGAGGATCAAGTCCCTGAATGCTCTCCAAGAGGTTGTGATCATCGATGATAAGATGGGTGATGCGGAAGAGATGAAAAGATGTAGAAACAGTGAGTAAGATCCGATGGATCTTGGGGATTGTTGCGAAACTTCCAAAGGGGATGGTGAACCTTTGGACTTTCAGACTTGTTCTGTACGTGGGTGAAGACCCTAGACGTAGTGAACAAGGGGTGGATCGAAGTGAAACTTCCTACGAGTTGTGACAGACCCTAAGACTATCGGCTTGCTCGGTGTGAAGGAATGAAGACCCGACACTTTGAATAAGAAATGATCAAACAGATTCCAGAGAGTTTGAGAATATGAAAAGAGTTTGATAATCTGAAAAGAAGAGAACAAGGGAATACATATAGAGTTCAAAGATGAATAGAAAATAGAAAATAACCCCTTGGAATTCTACAAAGCATTAAACATAAACTTTGAATCATTCTTGAGTGTCTCTTTGGCTCCATTTCGTGGCTGAGAGTAGAGTTTGGGCCTGGCTTTATCAAGAGGCCTTGTGAAAGAGTAATAAGGCTTGCCTCATTAAAAACCTTGTTTGGAAAACCCATTGGGACAAAACCAAATGAAGGGAAAAAGAGTGCAAGTCTTATCACCTCTCTTGATAAATGTCTAGGTGGCTTGGATCACAACTAGGGTAGTTGGATTAGCACAGACTAAACTGCCCGGAATGGTGTTGAGAAGATGTTGCAAAGTGGTCTTGAGCTTGTCTTGTTTAGACAGAGTGATAGGACCCGGAGAAATGCATAAGTCTTCATGTCCTTGTAGCTCCGGTTCAAGTTGTTCCAATGCATCCTTTGCTCCTTGTTGGATTTCCTCATCTTCATAAGCTTCCATTTCCTCTTCCAGCTCCTTAGTTTTTCCTAGGATCACATCATCCTCCCCTAGTTGAAAAGGATTTGTCCTCAAATCTGTTTGACCTGCCACAAACAACACTAAGTTAGAACCATCAAAGAGTAACATCATGGGAAACTTACCTCGGAGATCAAGTCGATGGTCATTGTTGATGATTCTTCTTGTTAGGTGAAATGAACCATCAATCATTGGTATCCATACTCGTTCTCCAACCTCAAAGATCATTCTGAAATAAGCAATAGGTTTCTTCCTCACAAAGATATTCGGTGGTTCCTCTTTTGTACCTGCAAACTTGTCAACACTTTTGGCAAAGATCAAGTGTATTATTGCAGTCACGGGGACACAATAAACAGATAAACAAGTTTCAGCTATGATTAAAGCATTATCCATTTCATGTTCCTCTTTTACAAGAGTTCGGTTCCAAACATGCTATGAATAATCTTATCCTTTTCTCAACGTTTTCTAGGTGTATTGAACTCATAATCACAGCTCTTGAATCATAAGAGAAAAATCGAGTCAAAGAGTTACTTACCTGGATAAGATTCTCGATGTGTTCGGTGATCATTATCATCAAAGTGAATGGTATTGGATCCGGGGGTTTATCTTTGAACATTGAAGATTCTTTGGCTACTTTTCCATGATCCTGGTTTGTTAATTTGAGCTGTAAGAATGCAGGATCTCCTACATCAAAAGGAAACAGTTTAGGCACAAAGAAAAATATTGAATAGATAATCATGTAGTTGTTGTCAAAATAGAGTTTTGGAATGAATCATCCTTGGGTGATTGAAGTTGTTTTCCTCAGGTACTTCCAGCTCCAAATTCCAAATTGATAAGTATTTTGCTGGCATATATCTGGTGGATCCTCCTTGATTTGAATGAAATGTGTGAGTTCTTCTCTAGCTCCACGAAGGGATTGAGGTTGATGCAAGTCTGGTGGCTTTTCTTTGATTGTCAATTCTCTCAAGTACTTATGATTCTCCATGGCTCCTGTTCCTTTTTCGACACTCATGGGACAGAACAAGTGCATTATACTTGAAATAGAAAATTCTAAAACATGATTGTTCACAGTTGGTTTATAAAGCACATTGAACAAATTTGAATCACACAACTCGTTTTTAATCACATGTTTCAATTCAGAAAAAGTTTTAACCAATGCATTTTCAGTTTTCGTTCTAAACAGTTCAAATGCATCACTACACAAAGAAACTTTCAAAGAAGAGTCAAATTCACAAAATTCTTCAAACATAAAACCATTTAGCTCAAAGAACTTTTCAAGCGTGAATGTTTCAAAAGTTGGAATTATTTTGTCAAAAACGGATTTTGAAACACAAAACTCTTTCACATTTTCCAAACCAAAACGTTTTTCATCTTGAGCAGAAACCATAACAAACAAATTAGGTTCTGTCCTAACCAAATCAATTTCCTTACCATGCTTTCTTGGGTAGTCAAAAGGAAATGGCATAAGGACATGTTTTGGTACAAGGCTGGTTGGCTGCTCCGATTCATTAATCAGTGGTAAACTTCTTTGCATTGTTTTTGGTGATTCTTCTTCTAAGATCTGTGAAAAACAAACAATACTACTCGGATACACCGGTTCTAAACTAGTTAGTTTTTCAAGCACAGAATCAGATTGGGTAGAAGAAAGAATACACTTAGCTTCCAAAGACTTTTTGAAATAGGGAAATTGCTCCACTGTTTTGCTTTCAGTTTGCTCTTTCAAGAGGGTGTTGCTGACTTCTGTACTTCTTTTATTGGCTAGAGAACACGTCATGAGCTCTGAGTTTGATGGCATATCTTTGCACACATCTATGGCTCCTGTATCTTCCTTGGCACTTAAGGGAAAAATCAAGTGTATTATACTAGAAACTTCAACATTCAAAACAGGTTTCTTGAAACTACGAGTGAATGTGAAAATATTCCAATAATGAATAAACTCGCAATCTAAACTTACTTGAGTACCACGCAAGATGTTTGGTAACATTTCAGCTTTGAAGAGGGTGAAATCTGATTCACAGGTAGCTGGTGCTGGACATGGTTTAGACACCACACGGTTTTCATAATTAATTTGCTCACACTTGTTATCTCGGAAAGCTTGTGAAGTGGTTGACACCGAATGTGGATTCTTCTCTTTTATGGATCCTTCAGCTTTGTCATTCTCATGCTCCATAGTATGACCTGAATCAACATCCTTTGACAAGACCAAGTGCATCATACAAGAACTGGAAGTTTCTACACCTTGATTAACTACTTCACTACTTGAGTTTTGTGAGCTCAGTTTTGATCCTAATGAAGTGATATTCAGCTCGTGTTTTTCAGGGCAAGTGGCAGCAAAATTTCCTTTCTTAGGAGAGTCATAACAAGTAACTTCCTTGGATTTTGAAAGATTAGAGGACTTACATTGCTTTGGTTCACCGCTTGAGTCAAGTGATGGATTTAGGCTTTGCTTGTGAACCACGACTTGTTCAGTGGCCTTCTTGGGTTGAGATGTTAACTTAGCCTCCATTTGCTCATTTAGAACGGTTTTGGACACTTCTTTTGGCTGAGGGCTGTAAGCTTCTTTTCTTTGTTGTCTCGGCTTGTCTCTCCATGGCTCTCTGCTTGGTTTTTCTTTTAGACGACCATGCCATTGTGGATTTACTTCTTCAAATCGTCGGTTCCTGGCTATTAATCTTTCACACAACTTATGAGCCCTCTTAGCCAGCATAGCCTCAAATCGTTCTTGTTCAGCATCATTGATGGATCTTTCTAGTTCGGCTTTCATAGTGGCCATACTCTCAACCATCATAGCTTTGAAGGAGTCCATCAGTTGCTTGTTGGAGTTGGAAGACTCTTGTTCGTCATGGCTGGCTCCCACCATGGTACCTGTTCAAATCCCAACAAGTAAACAAGTAAAATGCTCAAACAGAACAAGGAAAACCTTGGCAAGAAACCTGAACGACAGTTTCACCTGATCAAACAGAATAAAATATCAAAACACGTTCAAAAATTCCAGAGACAATTTTAACAAATACTAGACTCAATCTAGGTTTCAATGCAATAGATTTCACGATTTTAGGGTTAACCAATGATTTTAAAAAATTCTAGAAAGTTAACACGAAAAATAACTTTTCAAATTCCGAAAACCTCTAGTTGCGACTGTTCGACGAAATCAACCTCGAAAATTTATCAAAACATATTCAAAAATTCGAGAATCAATTTTACTAGAAACTAGACTCTTTCTGGGTTCAGAAAAAACAAATTTCGAATTTTTATCACACGCCAATAGTTTATGAAAATTCAAGCAAAACATGTGACAGACAGTGATTCCGGATTCGACACTAGCAGTTGAACAGTCACAAAAGAAATATCAAAACGTGCCAAAAAATTCCAGAAACAATTTTATCAATTACTAGACTCAAACTAGGTTCAGATTCGATTGATTTCACGATTTTATCTGACACCAAACAATTATAACAATTCTAGCAATCAACAGACAAATAGATTCAGATGATCTCCAGAATATGAAAGGGTAAAACGTTTTGAATCGACACAACCTGAGTTGGAGTGAGCTCTGATACCACTTGATATGATCCTAGATGAGGTTCAAGTCCCTGAATGCTCTCCAAGAGGTTGTGATGATCGATGATACGATGGGTGACGCGGAAGAGATGAAAAGATGTAGAAACAGTGAGTAAGATCCGATGGATCATGGGGATTATTGCGAAACTTCCAAACGGGATGGTGAACCTTTGGACTTTCAGACTTGTTCTGTACGTGGGTGAAGACCCTAGATGTGGTGAACAAGGGGTGGATCGAAGTGAAACTTCCTAGGAGTTGTGACAGACCCTAAGACTATCGGCTTGCTCGGTGTGAAGGAATGAAGACCCAACACTTTGAACAAGAAATGATCAAACAGATTCCAGAGAGTTTGAGAATATGAAAAGAGTTTGATAATTTGAAAAGAAGAGAACAAGGGAATACATATAGAGTTCAAAAATGCATAGAAAATAGAAAATAACCCCTTGGAATTCTACAAAGCATTAAACATAAACTTTAAATCATTCTTGAGTGTCTCTTTGGCTCCATTTCGTGGCTGAGAGTAGAGTTTGGGCCTGACTTTATCAAGAGGCCTTGTGAAAGAGTAATAAGGCTTGCCTCATTGAAAACCTTGTTTGGAAAACCCATTGGGACAAAACCAAACGAAGGAAAAAAGAGTGCAAGTCTTATCACCTCTCTTGATAAATGTCTAGGTGGCTTGGATCACAACTAGGGTAGTTGGATTAGTACACACTAAACTGCCCGAAATGGTGTTGAGAAGATGTTGCAAAGTGGTCTTGAGCTTGTCTTGTTTAGACAGAGTGATAGGACCCGGAGAAATGCATAAGTCTTCATGTCCTTGTAGCTCCGGTTCAAGCTGTTCCAATGCATCCTTTGCTCCTTGTTGGATTTCCTCATCTTCATAAGCTTCCATTTCCTCTTCCAGCTCCTTAGTGCTTCCTAGGATCATATCATCGTCAAGGTCGGATCCGTTTAAAGATATGTTTCAGGAGATAACCAGATTGCCACCGTCAAGGTCGGATCCATTTATAATTGAGCTTGAGCCCGGTACAGCTCCAATTTCTAAGGCGCTGTATAGGATGGCACCTGCTGAGATGGCTGAGCTTAAGAAGCATTTGGGTGAACTTATGGAAAAGGGATTCATAAGAGCTAGTAGTTCACCGTGGGTAGCTCCGGTATTGTTTGTAAAGAAGAAGGATGGAACCTTTCGACTTTGCATTGATTACCGTGGATTGAATAGGGTGACGGTGAAGAATAGGTACCCATTGCCAAGGATTGATGAATTGTTGGATCAGTTACGGGGAGCCACATGGTTTTCCAAGATTTATTTGGCATCGGGTTATCATCAAATTCCAATTGATGAAGTGGATGTGCAGAAGATAGCTTTTAGGACGCGCTATGGGCATTTTGAGTTCGTGGTCATGCCGTTTGGGTTGACAAATGCCCCAGCAGCATTTATGAAGTTGATGAACAATGTGTTTCGAGAATACTTAGATGAGTTTGTGATAGTATTCATTGATGACATTTTGGTTTATTCCAAGACTCGTGAAGACCACGAGCATCACTTAAGGGTTGTGATGAGTAAGCTCCGTGAGCATAAGTTGTTTGCCAAATTGAGTAAGTGTAGTTTTTGGCAAAGAGAGATTGGGTTTTTGGGGCATGTGGTCTCGGACAAAGGAGTGTTCGTGGACTCGGAAAAGATTAGGGCAATTAAGGATTGGCCGAGGCCAAGAAATGCTACCGAAATCCAAAGTTTCTTAGGATTAGCCGGGTATTATAGAAGGTTTGTGAAAGGTTTTGCGCGTATGGCTAACTCGTTGACCAAGCTTACCGGGAAGGATGTACCGTTTGTTTGGTCCGAAGAGTGCGAGTTGGGTTTTTGTAAGCTTAAGGAGATGCTTACCAATACGCCGGTGTTGGCATTTCCTGAACCGGGTGTACCGTATGCAGTTTATACGGATGCATCTAGAATTGGGCTTGGGTGTGTGCTGATGCAAAAGGATAAAGAGATAGCTTATGCTTCTAGACAATTGAAAAAGCATGAAGGTAACTATCCCACCCATAATTTGGAAATGGTCGCAGTGGTATTTGCACTTAAGATTTGGAGATCATATTTGTATGGGGAAAAGGTGCAAGTATTCACGGACCATAAGAGTTTGAAGTACATTTTCACTCAGCCCGAGTTGAATCTTAGGCAAAGGAGATGGATGGAGTTTGTGGCTGATTATGACTTGGAAATAGCTTACCATCCTGGTAAGACTAACTTAGTAGCCGATGCTTTGAGTAGAAAAAGAGTTGTGAGAGATACCGAGAAGGACATGGAAGGTCTTATTGGTATGATTGGCTCATTGAGATTGAATGTCTTAACGGATGAGACAGAACCATTGGGTTTAGGAGCCGCGAATCAACCGATCTATTGACCCGGGTATGGATTGCCCAAGGGAAGGATGCTCACTTAGTAGGAGTGGCACAGAATGATAAGACGGAGTATCAAACTTCGAGCAATGATACAATTTTGGTTAATGGTTGGGTATGTGTTCCTAATGATAAGAGTTTAAGGGAAGAAATTGTAAAGGAAGCACATCAGTCCAAGTTGTCGATACATCCGGGTACCACCAAGATGTATCACGACCTTAAGCGTTATTACCATTGGAGTGGTATGAAACGGGATGTTGCAGGTTGGGTGGCAAGTTGCCCCGTTTGTCAGCAAGTTAAGGCGGAACACCAAGCTCCGGGTGGGTTGTTGAGAAGTTTACCAATTCCCGAATGGAAATGGGATCGGATCACCATGGATTTTGTGACCGGATTGCCGGTGTGTGACAAGAAGAATGCGATTTGGGTAATCGTGGATCGATTGACTAAGGCTGCACATTTCCTTCCGATGTGTAAAAAGGATAGTGCGGAAAGGTTAGCCGAGTTGTATATTAAGGAGATTGTACGGTTACATGGGGTACCGGCTAGTATAGTGTCTGATCGAGATTCTAAGTTTGTTGGTAAGTTTTGGAGAGAGCTTCAGAAGAAGTTTGGCACAAAAGTGCACATGAGTACCGCACATCATCCGTAGACGGATGGTCAGTCCGAGTGTACCATACAAACGCTAGAGGACATGTTGCGGGCATGTGTTTTGGATTGGGGTGAAAGATGGATAAATCATTTGAGTTTGGCAGAGTTTGCATACAACAACAGTTATCATGCAAGCATTGGTATGTCACCGTTCGAGGCCTTATACAGACGGCCTTGTCGTACACCCGTATGTTGGACCCAACTGGGGGAGCGTAGCATTTTGGGTCGAGATTTTGTTCAAGAGACCACCGAGAGAATCAAAGTTGTGAAAGCTAAAATGAAAGATTCTCAGGATAGACAAAAGAGTTATGCAGATAAGCATCGTAGAGATTTGGAGTTTGCCGTAGGGGATCTAGTGTATCTAAAGATGATCACATATAAGGGGAAAGATCCGGCATTGATGAGTTATAAGTTGTCACCGAGGTATATAGGACCGTATAAGATTCTGGAAAGGATCGGACCGGTTGCCTATAAGTTGGAATTGCCTCCGGCAATGTTTGCATTTCATAAGGTATTTCATGTTTCTATGCAAAAGAAGTGCATAACCTCTAGGGACACAGCTTTGCCTAGTGTACCTTCGGACTTACAGCCGAATATGAGTATTGCGGGTAGGCCGGTCAAGGTGATAGGTAAAAAGAAAAAGGTTGTAAAGAAAAAGTCCATTAGGATGTTGAATGTTGTTTGGGATCATGACGGAGAGGAAGAAGTCACGTGGGAACCGGAAGAGGTTATGAGAGTCCATTTTAAGAAGTGGTTTGGTAAGCAAGTAAAAACCAAGGAAGACGATGGATCCGAGGACGAATCCAATTGAGGTGGGGGAGAATTGTAACACCCGTGTTCCGGGCAATAGAGTCTTGGTACGGGCAATGTTACGGTCAGTCAAGAAATTCTGAGGTTTTTGTCATTCGGACAGATTTGGTCGTTCGGACATGTGTGTTCGGGAAAACCTGTTTGGTATGGAAATAGACAAGTTTGGTCGGAAATTGAGGTTTGGTCATGTTCGGACAATTCTGGTCGGATCCGGACAGGTTTTGTCGGATTTAGGACAAGTTTTGTCCGAAAAATGAAAATGGTCGGCTCAGGCTGGGGAAGTCAGGGTTGAATTATTTTGGAAAATGATTAAGTTGGGTTGAGGTGGAATTTGGCTGGGCCATCTAGAAATCCTAATTGGACCAGGATTCATTAAAGAAGGACTACAGACCAAATAGGGGAAATTGTTGGGCTTGGACCAATTGGCTCGGTCAAATCAATGTCTGTTTCGATCAATCCTAATATTTTGGGAATTAATGACAATCGAACAAGCTGGAATAGGTTTAAGGAGATTTTGATATTTTGGGTTGGTTAAGGAACCGGATATGCGGATTAAGGTGGTTTGTGACCCAAATTTGATTGGTTCAGTCAAATTGAGTTTTGTCAAGTCCCAAACTCGTGAAATATATTCTAAGTATGGAATAAGGCGGTGGTGTGAATGGTCGAGTCATATTGTGAAGATGGGCCATTATTTGTGAGTTTTTGGTGGGTTTTTCTTAAGGTCCGAGGTCCAATTCGTGGATTAAACTTAAGGGACGATTAGTATAAGATTTTTGAGGGTTTTAGAGTCGCATAACACAGAGAGTTTGCGCAGCCAGAGCTAAGAACCCTAGAGCTTCGAGTTTTGGAGATTTTGGCCGAGAATCAAGGTTCGTGAAGGGGTAAGTGATTCCTTTGTGATTTTTGTGATTCTGTTCCGATCAGATCTCGTTATTAGGGTATTAATGTTGATCTATCACAGAAAATCTGCTAGTTGTCGATCTTTTTGAGGAGTTGTTCGTGAATCCATAGAGCTTTACCGTTCGTCCGAGAGTTCGTTGATTGGTAAGCGAATCTCATCGTAAATCCATTGTTCTAGTCCGATAGTTTTGGGTTATTTAAGATGGTAAGTGGTTCTGTGGCAGAGATCTTTGAGAAGCTTGAGTAGTTTGGGGATTTGGTTAGCATAGCTCACGCGGACCCGAACCGGTAAGGGTTTTTGTTTAGTTGTGAGTATGCATTTTGTTGGGGTTTTGGTTAGATATTTGAATTGATTGATTTTATGTGTCTGTAGGTTAATCAAAAGCTTTCTGAGATATTAAGGTGAGTGCGTGACTGTGGTTTGTGTTTGTGGTGATTTGGTTGTGTTGGTTGTCTTTTTTATGTTAAGGGTATTGCGTTTGTTGTCTTGACAGTTTGGTTCCATTTGTTGTGTTGTATGAGCTTTGGCATATGCGTTTAAGGGAACCGTTGCTTTACATTGACTTAACTTGATTAATCATGCACATATATTAAATTGTCTTGACACTAAAACCGGTTAGACGGGATGATCGCTTCACTAGGCAACTTTTGTTGTTTACGCATCCACTCGTTGATGCAGGTAATAAAGATTAAGGAGGAGCTCGCGGGACCTGGAGGCGTTGGATGGGACGGATGGTTTTATTGGGAGTTTGAGTTTAGTTGATTTTATTATTTTGTGCTTTGAGTTTGATGTTTAGTTGCCTAAGATCCATGTTAGCGAGTATTTGAGATATTTGAGTTATTGAATTATTGAGGAATTCTTTTGTTGAGATTTGGTTAGTTGAATGGAATTTATTTGAGAAATTTTGAGACTCGCTTGCATGACTTAAGTGTTGTAGTTCCGCTGTGGAAACCTCGTTTGAGACTTAGAGAATTATCGAGAAAATTTTTGAGGTCTACCGGTTAACACCATTGTTAGGGCAGATTTTACGGATATGGGTGTTACAAGCCTCCTCGAGTAACTTGAGCTTGCTTTGCAGCCTTCAACTCTATGGCTCCATGTCACTCGAGTCATGACTCTTTGCAGAAATACCTACGTCGCTTCATAGCCTAAGATGTCACATAAGTGATGACTCCTTGCAGTTCCGAGTACCTGAAATGACCACATGTATGCAAAATGCATGCAAACTAATGCAAAGAGACTAAATATCGTAAATGGTAAATAAATGCAATAAGTGATAAGAGTAATGCCTAAAACCTATGCTAAGTTGCAATAAAATAGTAGTAAAAACATGCCAAAATGCAATGTTATCACCTAGAAGGCCTTCTTTAGCCAATCTTTTCATTCGATCAACTCCTATGTGACCAAGTCTTGCATGCCACACATCTGTTTCAAAACATATGAAACAGATCTGTTTTTTTTTGTTAAGCTCAGCAATAATGTTCTTACAAGCAGAAGACATCTGTAACACCCCTATCCGTAAAATCTGCCGTAACAATGGTGTTAACCGGTAGACCTCAAAACTTTTCTTGATAAAACTCTAAGTCTCAAACGAGGTTTCCGGATTTCCTCAAATTCAAAGTTTATATGCACAGCGGAACTACAACACTTAAGTCATGCAAGCGAGTCTCCAAATTTTTAAAATAAATTCCATTCAACTAACCAAATCTCAACAAAAGAATTCCTCAATAATTCAATAACTCAAATATCTCAAATACTCGCTAACATGGTTCTTAAGCAACTAAACATCAAACTCAAAGCAAAAAATAATAAAATCAACTAAACTCAAACTCCCAATAAAACCATCCGTCCATCCAACGCCTCCAGGTTCCGCGAGCTCCTCCTTATTCTTTATTACCTGCATCAACGAGTGGATGCGTAAGCAAAAGAATTGCCTAGTGAAGCGATCGTCCCGTCTACCAGGTTTTAGTGTCAAGAGAATTCAATATATGTGCATGATTAATCAAGTTAAGTCAATGTAAAGAAACGGTTCCCTCAAACGCATATGCGGAAGCACATACAACACAACAAATGGAACCAAACTGTCAAGACATCAAACGCAATACCCTTAACATAAACAAGACAACCAACACAACTAAATCACCACAAACACAAACCACAGTTACGCACTCACCTTATGTTCTAGCTGAACCTCCAATTAACCTACAAAACACACAAATATCAGATCAATACGTCCGATCTCACCCAAAACTAAACCAACTCACGGATCCAATGGTAACACCTTACCAAGAAGAATTCCATGTGATCTAAGCTACCAACTTCTTAACCCACTTGTGCTTTCTGCAAATCTTTGGAGCAGAAACATCAAATAACTCAAATAAGAATCTTCTATCGGAAAACATCTCAAAATCCACGAAGGAAACGCTTACCCTTTAGCGATTTCTCAATTCTTGGCACAAACACACAATCTCCAAAGTCTGCTAGGGTTTCGTGTTATTGTTGTGATTTCTCTGAGTTACGAGGCTCCAGAACCTTAAAACTCTTATATATACACTACAAGAAAACAGCCGGAATCAGACAGAAAAATCCATCAGAAATCCGTCGGAAAACACAAAATCCATAGGAAATCCGTCGGTTTTTGCCGTCTGAACTATGTCGTCGGAACTAAAAACCACGTCGGAAATCTGTCAGAAATTTCGATGGATTTCTGACGGAATCTAGTTTCTATACATCCGTCGCGAATCCGTCGGAAATCCATCGGAATATCTTACGTCGGTGGTCTGTCGGGTTCCAGTCGGAATATTTCCGACGGATTCCTGATGGAATTCCGATGTTTTTAAACTGACGGTGACCGATAGATTACCGACATAGTTCCGACGGATAAAAACCGACAGATTTCCAAAGGATCGAAACACCGAAGGATTTCCGACGGAATTCTGATGTTTTCTTACATCCAACAACCTAAATCTAACATCAATCTTAAAACCTTAGAAATATTTAAATTTTAGAGTTTTGGAAACTTACAAATTGGATGGAATTGATGGATTGTTAGACATCTTGATGATTGAGCCAAAAAAAGTTGTCTAATCGGAGCAACAGTCGATGGAGAAATCAGAGGTTTTTGTTTTTTTTTTTCGTTTTGCGTTTCAGACCCGCGAGGAAGAAGAAGACATTATTTATCAAAAAATTCCAACAGATTTCTAACGGAAGCTCTGTCGGAATCTTATAATATTAAATGAAACACGGTCTTGGGAAGATTCCAGCCTAAAATTTCGTGTATCCGTCGGAAATCCGTCGGTAATTTCCGACGAAAACGCGAAATTTTAGTTTCCCGGGAAATGAAAATTTAATTTGCAGCATAATATTTTGCGTATCCGTCGGAAATCCGTCGGAATCTTCCCGAGACGTGTAACCTTGAGGTGGTACACGTGGAACCACAAACCCGTCGGAAATCCGTCGGAAATTTCTGATGGATTTCCGACGGATTTGTGGTTTCGTGGTCATTGACAATCGATTTCTATTGAAATATGTTTGTAGTGTGCTTTGATACTCATTTCAATGATAAAATATAAACAAATACATTGTTACAAATGAAATATACGAAATTAGAAAACTTTAGTTGTTATGGTTATAAATCATCGTTTTAAGATATGTATCATTGTCTAACATGTAGACATGATAGTCGAAATTTTTCTGATTTTGATATATATGATATGTCACAAGGTATATGTTAGTATTTCATCATTGAAATGAGTAACAAACCATACTACAAACATATTTCAAGAGAAACGGATCGTAAACGACCACGAAACCACAAACCCATTGGAAATCCATCGGAAATTTCCGACGGATTTCCGACGGGTTTGTGGTTACACGTGTCTCGGTTTAAGGATTGACTGACATTGGCTGGCGAAGAAAAAAAGTCATTTCCGACGGATTAAGTGTAATTTGGTTTTGGATGTTTTTTGTATAATATTTTTTATTGTTTTTTGGTTTTTTTTTGTTGCTTTTTATTATTTGGGTTTGTTTATGATTTTTAATGTTTTTATTTATTTATGGTTTTGTGGTTTTAATTTTTATAAAATGTAATATTTAAAATATGAAATAAAAATACAAAATATAAATAAAAACATAATGAGCGGAGTTCTACTACCGTCCTAATCAGACTTAGTTATTTTTTCTTTTTGTGTTTCAGAGCTCCCTTTAAAAGCTCTTCCTGTAAAAACCCTCATTATCTTTTTGCTTTAGTTTATGATTTTATATTCTAGATCTACTATTTTCTTTTATCTTTTTTGCATTTAATTTCTTTAGAATCCTTCTAATCTCATCATCCTGAATCTGAATATGCACTTTATTTCATTTTCTGGGTTTGAGCATATTAGGATGATTTCTGAGTAGTGAACTAGGATTTTTGAGGAATGGTTAGATCTGTGTAGAAATCTTAATCTTTTAGATGTTTAAGCTTCAAATTGAATATATCCCTTCTGGATTAGGTGTTTGAATGCTATTCCTTGTTAACCCCTTGATATTAAATCCCAGTCATTTCACACCCGGAAAGTGTTTACTGAAATGCTTGATCTACTAATGCCAGAGATTTATAACTTTTCACCAAGAGATTGGTAGTTGTAGTTGTATTTTGACATTGATGAAGTAGTTCTTAATGCTTTCTTATGCTATGTTTGATTGATACTTGTTATCCGTCTGATTGAATAGGTGTTAAGATTAGGAAGTGACATAGGTTTATTGTTGTCTGTCACGAGAGTGGATTCACGTTTTTGTGATGTTCATCGTCTAGGGATAACTTCTATGAAGTTGATTAAGCATGTAGGAGAGATTAGGAGGAATCACAGATCCATGAACCCATTCCTCAAGACCTTGCTTCTTATTTATTGTTATACTGTTTCTACTTTGTTTGATTTCTCATTCTACCTAGTTTCTATTTCCTTTTTGCACTTAGAACTTGTTAGGTTATCGAAAAACTATCTATTTGGCTTGAATTAAGCGTATTTGATAATATCATGATTGCATAACAACACACTCATTTGGAATGACACCACATCTACACAATGACATGATAGCCTTGAGGAATTGAACGGGAGATAGAAAAATCATGTTATCAATTTGGCTCTGTTGCCGATTGGGTATCTGTTTGTTACGTTTAGGATTTCAGATCTTTTAAGATCATGTTTGTTTTCATTTCACATTGGTTTTTAACTTTCTAGATTTATTGTGTTTCAGGTACCACTCGACCAATAACTCGAGTTCAAGAACTTAGTTTACAGATCGAGTCCTACCTCTGTTTAAGGCACAACTCGTTTAAGTCACTCGGTCAACACATCTGCAACTCGACCTATTTCAACCGAGTCCTCTACCGAGTTCTACTTTTGCTTCCTGCACCACTCGATCTGCTTCATCGAGTTATCCCCATCAAGTCTACCTCACCTCTATGCATACAAGTTCGCAAGGAAACCAGCATCTCCTTTGTTACCTCGACAACATCCACAGGCTACTTCGTGTTCTCAGAGAACATAGAGATAGAATCAGGAGAGGATTCACAAGAGCAAGTGACAATGGAGAACCCACAGTGATACACACCTGAGATAGAGATCTAGAATGTATAACTCGGTGAGGTTATAACGAAAGGCGAGAGAGACTCGGCGACTCTCGGATATAACCAGAACGAGGGGTGGAGTGATGATCTGGGGATGGCTCAACCCAAATGACACGGAAAGGAGAGAAAATGGAAGGATAGCGACACGTAAAGTATGGATGCTTTCATGATACAGCTAGCTGGACAAGGATTCCGAGCAACGACTCGAGGAATGCTTGGCGGAGGAATGATTCTAGAGCTACAACTACTTGAAAACGAAGGAGAGAAAATATCTCAAAGGGGTTTAGATTAAAGGTAGGTTAACGTTATAAAGGAGCGTCTTATGCCTTTATATAGGCTTACATTTAGGGTTCTCTACTTAATGAAATAAGGCAACGCTTTACAAGCTTAGCGGGCCGCATAAAGACAAAAACCAATAAGAAAGAAAAGGAAGTCTTGATAGCGGAGCTTCCTTGGGATAGGATCACGGCCCAATATTTGTCCAGCTCACCGTGAATGTTTCCAAGTGAACGGATATTCGGTTAGGCCATGATGCGCTGGTTCTCAATGCCTCATTATAAAACCTCCCCGGTAAACCACTTTGGGATAAACACGGGGTAAGGAAAAAGAGTACGAGTCTACCGAAGTCTTAGGGTGGCGTTATCCATTTGAGATAATGTGTGACGCTTTAGACTATGCAGTAGGAGCAGTTTTTGGTCAGCGAATCGACAAGAAGTTGCATGTTATCCACTATGCAAGCAGAACCTTAGATGAAGCTCAGGGGAGATATGCAACAACAGAGAAAGAGATGCTCGCTGTCGTGTTCGCCATAGAGAAGTTTAGAAGTTATTTGGTGGATCAGAAGGTAACAGTATACACGGATCATGCTGCACTACGTCACATATATGCCAAGAAGGACACTAAACCAAGACTTCTTAGATGGATCCTCCTTATGCAAGAATATGACTTGGAGATAGTTAACAAAAAGGGTATCGAGAATGGAGTAGCAGACCATCTCTCCAGAACGCGAATTGATAGCCCGGCACCAGTGAATGACTCCATGCCTAAAGAACAGCTTATGTCTGTAGGAAGTTTAACTCAACCCGTGACTCGACATGGCCACTCGAGTGAGTTACTATAAATCACCCTGGTACGCAGACTTAGCAAATTATAAGGCAACTGGCCATAAACATATGCACCTTGGTGCATTGCTAGGAAAAAGCTATATAGAGATGCAAATCACTATTTCTGGGACAAATATTACCTTTACAAAAGGGGGGCAGATAGTGTGTTTAGAAGATGCATTGCTGAAGTGAGAGGAGTCCTTGAACATTGTCACGGTTCCACGTACGGAGGGCACTTTGCCACTTTCAAGACAACTCGGAAAATCCTTCAAGCAGGTCTATGGTGGCCAACGATGTTTAAAGACACGAAGAATTTCATTGTTTAATGTGACGCATGCCAGAGGATGGGCAATATAAGTAAGAGAAATGAGATGCCTCATAATCAAATCTTAGAGGTGGATGTATTTGATTGTTGGGGAATTAATTTCATGGGTCCTTTCAACCGCCCATCTCATGGAAACAGCTACATCTTGGTAGCAGTTGATTATGTCTCCAAATGGGTCGAAGCAATAGCATCACCAACCAACGAAAGGTTGTCTTGAAGATCTTCAAATCAATCATTTTCTCCAGGTTTGGAGTTCCCAGAGTTGTGATAAGTGATGGAGGATCCCATTTCATCAATAAGCAATTTAAAAATCTTCTGAAAAAACATGGGGTGAGACATAAGGTTGTGACACCTTATCACCCTCAGACAAGTGGTCAAGTCGAAGTGTCCAATAAGCAGATCAAAACAATTTTAGCCAAAGTGGTGGGAACTTCGAAAAGAGATTGGGCATCTAAACTTGATGATGCTCTGTGGGCTTACAGGACAGCATACAAGACCCCTACAGGACGAACTCCTTTTCAGCTACTATAAGGAAAATCTTGCCATCTACCTGTGGAGTTAGAGTACAAAGCACTCTGGGCTACAAAAATGTTAAATCTTGACCTCTTATCAGCTCAAGAAAAGAGGAAGGTAAGTTTGCACGAGTTAGAGGAAATAAGACTTGATGCATACGAAAGCTCAAAGGTTTATAAGGAAAGAACAAAAGCTTTCCATGACAAAATGATCCAACAAAAAGATTTCACTGCAGGAGATCAGGTGTTACAATTCAATTCCAGACTCAAACTTTTTCCTGGCAAGTTGAAGTCAAGGTGGTCAGGCCCATTCCACATAAAAGAAGTCTTACCATATAGAGCAATCACCTTGTTGGACCCTGAAGGCAGAGAATTCACTGTGAATGGACAGAGAGTCAAACCATATATAGCAGATCAAGGCATACCGCACGACACACCACTCGATGTGGGTGATGTTAGGCAAGCCTAACAAATGAAAGTCAAGCTAAGAGACTTAAAACAAGCTTATTTGGGAGGAAATCTCATGATTATCCCTGTAAATATTTTTCATTTTAAGTTTTCTTAGTTTCTGTGATTTTAATGTTTTCTATTTAGTGTTTTGATGTCTCAGGAAGTTTGGTGAGGTCGAGACAAGGAAATCCCACCGCAGTCGAGTACATCACTCGAACACAGGACTCGAGTAAACCACTCGACCCCATGGTCGAGTGGCCCAGGTTCTATCTGAAAATCTATTAAATCTAAACTTTTAATCTTAGCCGCTCATCTAACCTTATCCATTCCTCCTTACTACACCTACTCGACTATAGTGCTCGAAGTTGATTAAAGTCACACTTTTTCCCTTTCTCATTTCGGATCTCGTTTAGCTCTTCTCACGAAAATTTTGATGTAGGTTTGAAAGACATCTTTGAATTCATTCCGAAAGATTCGTGAGTCATCATGTCTAGAAGAGGTCAATTTGTCCAGAAAACAGGGCAAACATCAGCTGCAACCATAGCACGAAACATGATGCGAGCTTGGAGAGAAATCCCTACCTTAGAAGATGAATCTCATGACAACGAAGCCCAGACTATGCAAGGCTTCCATGACGAGGAAGGGAGAAGTGGTCAGAGCTCTAGAGCTGTCACGGAGAGCGAGTCTGAAGAAGTTATTGAAAGAGAGATAGAAAGAAGGAACAAAGGAGCAACAACCATTACATCAGAGGAAACGGAAGATAACTCCATTACAGCCCTAAAGTCAATGAGGTTTCACAGAACAAGATATCCTCATCTCGTGACAATGGAAGCCCTGGGAATCACAGAAGAGGTGACAAGCTTACTCAGAGCAGCCAATCTCCAAGTCCTCATGACTTACCACTTCCCTGCTTACCAAAACAAGACATGCCAATTTCTGTCAACTATGAAGGTCGCTTCATACGCTGACCATAGGAGCATGATTACGGATGGCAGTCACAAGTTTATCTACTTGATGGTGGATGGGATCACTCATACACTGAGTTTCAAGCAGATCAATGCGTTGTTTGAATTTGAGGAAGGTTTGGGAATGAAGCCAGATTACAGCAACACTAAGCTTATGAAGTTGTGGAAAACTCTGGGAGGAAGAACACCCTTCAAGACTTCTCAGGTGAAGAGCTCCGACATAAGGAATCCTTCTTTATGGGTAGTTCCACCGAATCGTGGCAAGTACCATTTTCGCTAAGAAAAATACCGTGGTTAATGACCAAGAACTGCAAATGATGGATTCAGCTCTGAAAGACTTCATTCTATATGCTTCATTTGAGGATATGGAAAACGGGATTATCATGGAAGGAGATAGGAATGGTGCTGGGAATGCTGAAATCCTAGTTATAAATCTTACCTCATACAAGGCATATGCTTCTAAACTCCACAGGATGAACAAAGAAGGAGACATCACCATAGGGGGATTGGTAACGCCCATTTTACTCGCCTATGGGATAGACCTGACCATGAGTGACGAGTCTGAACCTCAATGGTTAGACGTCGCTCATCTTTAAAGCTCTCGCATACTAGGCCCGAGTATGGTTGATGACCAATATGTCTACAACTTCTCGCACCCCCTGATGAAGAAAGCCAAAGTCCTCCTACCATTCCAAGAAATGCCAAAGCTCACTGAAGGAGACAGCGTTGAATTTTGTCCCACCTCTTCACCTCCTTTACATGACTAGAGTCCAGAGAGATGTTGTGGTGGAAGTGAAGGAATCTATTCCTCAGCCTGAGAGGTATGATTTCGATGAGGAAGTTTGCACCAACTTGGGAATGGTGAGTAAGAAGTTGACCTTATCTAGACGATGGTCTAAATGGCAAGACAAGACCATCAAGAAACTTAAAGGCAAGGTCAAAGAACTTACCTCATCGGTGAACGACCTGACAACAAGTGTTAGGGAATTGCAAATTAGTCAGCAACCCTAACCACCCGTTTACCCTCCACGCAAGAAGCTTGGCAAGGACTCACTCCTTCACCCATCACCAACGCCACGCAAGCTCGAGTCAACCAAGACGTCGATCCTCAGTTGAAGACACGCGTGGGGAGAGAAGGGTTTATATCCAAACCCCAACTTCAGAAGAAGATGAACAGCCCCACTTTCAGCCCACTCGACCGGTTCAATCGAGTAGACTACTCGAGTCGGCTTAGAGGAGACCTACCATCCGACGTCCAGCTATTGATGAAGAAGATCAATCAGACCCAAACTGCCTCACTCAACGTAGACCTTCAAGGAAGCTCACTCGACCTAGTCACTCGAGTCAGCCAGCCGAGTCCTCGTACACACACGATTCCATGGATGACTATCTCGACTCCTACTTCTCCAGCCGCCAATGAGGTACCACACCCTTACCCTTGTAAATACCATAGCATATTTTTGTTTTCCTTTGTTTTTAAATCTCTTAGGCTTTCTTTTAAATTTTTATTACATAAGAGACTGTTTAATTTAAGTTTGGGGGAGTGTCTAAGAGATGAATTTGACATGTTTACCCTGTTTTCTTATTCAAATTTTGCATCCATCTATGTGCATTTAAAACCCATAAAAATTTGAAATTTTTTAGAAATGATTTCACAAAAACAGAGTGTCACGTAGTTGCATTTGCTTAGGATTGTTGCATTTAGCATAGGGGATGATGACGAGTTAACCCGATTAAAGCTTAATAACCAAACATATGATTTCAGTGCCTTAGTTACAAGTTGTTTTATGCATTCACCTTAGTTTGAAACATAAGGCTGCACCTTGCTTGGAATTGAACTTAGCACTCTCATTTGGTTTAAAACTTGCTGTAACTTGTAAATCTATCCCTATGAATTTGAACCTTAATTTTGAAACTTAATTATCATGATATGCTCTAAAACATAAAACTCATGGATACCTCAAAATACTTGGGTTTTCTTTCACGTTTTACCACTCTTGCTAATCCAAGTAGCTGCTCTCACCTTTAGAGCAGTTTTACCATACCAAAACCATGACTTCTTTCAGACCATTAAATCACTCTTGTGTGTGAGAGGCCTTTTACATTCTGATTGAGCTTGGTAGCAAGTGTTAGGTTGGTGCCGACAAGGATAGTATCCCATGTAGAGTCTAGCTCACGATTTTTGAGTTAGTATAGTTATAGGGAGTCATTGTCCTGGGTTGGTGAGAGTGTGAGCATAAAAGAAGGAGTGAAAAGAGAAAAAATATATATGAAAAAGTTTCTAAGGAGTTGGGAATATGTATAAGATTGTTTGGTCTAGTAAAAGATCTGGAAGTTTGAAAATAAAATGAAAAGTTAAGCTCAGTGTAGTTAAAAAGAAAAGAAACCGAGTCCAAGTAGAGCACTCGAGTGAACTGCTCGAGTGAACCACTCGAGTCCAAGCTTTAAATCAAAGTTTAAGAAAGTTTAAAACCCAGATCCGCTAGATTTCGCCTTTGTAAAGAAATTTCTACTCCTTAGAACCAAAAGGACCAAGGGAAAAGAAAAAGATTGAGTAGTTTTGAGATTTTATGTGAGGCTAGGGGTTGAGAGTCATAGTCATCTTATGGGTAGATGATATTCTATCCTTGTATGCATCAATTGGCTATCCTACCTTTAGCTTTCTGCTAAAGCTCAATCACTTCTTTGAGAGATCCTGATACTTGCGCTTAAACCAGAGGAAGAAGAGATCATTCTAATCTCTTCAAACTTGTCCCTCAGCCAAATGAGTTTTAGTTATTGCATATCATGATCCACCAGTTCGCGTTTAATCAATTTTAAAGGGATAGTTTACTTTGAATGCTTGTTTTGCCTGAGTCTTAGTGTTGAATTCTATGTGATGAGTATGGCTAAAGCTTTTAAGTAAAACTGTTGTGATTTGCATGCTAGAACTATTAATTGTGGTGTTGACTTCAGAGGTTTGCTTAGTTTGCTAGGTTCCGAGTCCCCACTTTCAACCTTACTCCTTTCATCTTATTCTCTCTATTTGCTTGAGGGTAAGCAAAGGATAAGTTTAGGGGAGTTTGATAACATGGCATTTTGGCATGTTTTTACTATTGTTTTATTGCAACTTAGCATAGGTTTTAGGCATTACTCTTATCACTTATTGCATTTATTTGACATTTAGGATATTTAGTCTTTTTGCATTAGTTTCCATGCATTTGGCATACATGTGGTACTTTCAGGTACTTGGAGCTGCAAGGAGCCATCACTCGGGTGACATCTTAGGCTATGAAGTACGTGAGGATTTCTGCAAGGAATGCCTACTCGAGTGACCGGAAGCCATACAAGTGAAGACTGCCCAGGAAGCTCAAGCCACTCGATTGAGTTACGCAGATAAAGACTCGATGCAAGCTACTCGACTAGTCCACTTGACTGCTCGGTCGAGTGGAGAGCAACGCCTCAACAAGATTCCACGATTTATAGCGAGACATTCATTAACCCTAATTCTCTTGTATAATGATAACTCGAAGCTTAATTTTTTGAGACCTATTTTATTTTCTGCGCCACTTTTAGTAGATTTAGCTTATCTCTCTTAGTTTTCTCTCTCTAGTTTTATCTTTAGATTTTGATTCGGATTTTTGCAACTCTTTGTAATTTTAATAGATCGAGTTTATCGTTACTGTTCCTTTTTAGTATCTTCTTCCTCTTCAGATCATCTTTCATCTATGACGAGTCAAAGCTCTTCTGGGTTCTTGATTTTAATGATGATCGCGATGTGTGAGTAGTGAATTTAGGGATTTCGGGGATGGATTAGGGTGATCTCACTCGATCTCTATGAGTTTTTGTTGATTGTTCGTAGATTCGTCTTTAGATCCCTCTTGGGTTAGTGATTTTAATGCTTGCTCTTTTCTTGCCAATTAGAGCATGATCGTAGGTGACTTCATGAGCATCAAAAGTGCCTTGAACCATCAGATCCACTTTTTCCAGGGATTAAGACATAATAACGTGAGAGTCGGTGCATCAGATGTTGATTTACGTCAGATCCAACTACTCACTTGTTATGAGTCTTTCTTGGCTTTGACGGATCGACCCTTAGTGCAAGATTTGTAGTCACTGACCTCTAGGCTTGAGTAGGCTAGATCTTCAAATCCATCACCACGACAGTGGGTTGGTGTGCCCCGGGGTGTCATAAGCGTTGGAGGATCCCACTTCATCAATAAATTGTTTGAGACCCTCTTAAGGCAGTATAGAGTAAAGCACAAGGTACCCACGCCTTATCATCCCCAGACCAGTGGCCAAGTAGAAGTTTCCAACAAATAGATGAAGGTCATCCTTGCAAGAGTAGTGGGGATTCTAAAGAGAGACTGGGCAGCCAAAGCTTGATGACACCCTCCGGGCTTATAGAACTGCTTTCAAGACTCCTATTGGGAGAACACCATTTCAACTTTTCTACGGGAAAGCATGCCACCTACCAGTAAAAATCGAGTACAAAGCTATATGGGCAACAAGGCTCTTCAACTTTGATCTAAAGATAACTCAGGAAAAAAGGGAAACGGATTTACACGAGTTAGAAGAAATCAGGCTTGATGCTTATGAAAGTTCAAAGATTTACAAGAAGAAGACAAAAGCCTTCCACAACAAGAAGATTCTGCCAAAGAAGTTCATGTCTGGTGATCAAGTGCTACTCTTTAACTCAAGACTCAAGCTCTTTCCAGTAAAACCTTAAGTCAAAATGGCCAGGACCATTCACCATCAAGGAGGTCCTACCTTATGGAGCTATCACTCTTATTGGCAAGGAAGGAAATGAATTCACTGTGAATGGGCAGAGAGTAAAGCCTTACATGGCTGCCAGGATCATTCGAGAGGGGACCTCAGTTCCTCTTTACGAGCCACCCCAAGCCTGATAAAGGGTGAAGAGTCAAGCTCAAAAACTCAAAACAAGCTCACATGAGAGGAAGTCCCATGCATATCCTTTATATATATATATATATATACAGCTTTTAGTATCTTTGCTATGTTTTTCTGACTGATTATGGTTAGTAAATCCCCAAAAAAGAAGATTGAGCACGAGTTGATTAAAGAGCAGAAGAAATTTAAGTGGAAGTACACTAGCTCTGGATGATAACTTGGTTTGAAAGTCGAGTTAGGAAGTCCTACGCTCAATACTCGGCATATACACTCGACGCATCATATCGAGTCAAGTGGATCAAGGAGAGGACTCGGTCAACAAACCGAGTTCAATGTCAGGAGGGCAGACTCGATGTCACATCGAGTTGGGAAGATCGAGTTCTACAATGAAGAACCCACCAACTCGATTTCAGTTCCTGATTGCACTTTGGGAGAGCATGGAGGCGCATACATACACCTTCTTTAACAACCCTTGAGGTAACAATTCCAACACTTCATTGTAGATACCATCGATTTAGTTTAGATTTCTTTTGATTCTTGAACTCTCCTTTCAATTTTTATTACACAAGGGACTATGTAATTTAAGTTTGGGGAAGGGTTTAAGATGTATTTGCCATTGTTTTCTGTTTTCTTATTTCAAATTGTGCATACTTTGAGTCATTATCTGTTGCATATAAAAACCCATAAAAATTTGAAATTTTTTTGAAAATCATTCCACAAAAACAGAGTGTTCATGTAGTTGCATTCGCATTTTAGGATTGAGTCTAGTTGCATTTTATTTAGGATTGATGGATATGCATATGGGATTATGATGAGTACAACCGTGTAAGCATGTTGAGTGAGTTTGAAGTTAAGATAGCACCATGCTTTGAATGCATAACTTGACATTCTTGTCTTGATTGAAACATGTTGTGATCTGATGTATTTTCCTATCTATTAGAACCTAAACTTGACCAATAATTATCATGTCTATGCATTGAATTTGAACTCATGGATACCCATATACATACTTGGATTTTCTTTCCCCTGTTTACCACTCTTGCTGATCCAAGTAGTTGATTCCCATTATTGGAACAGTTTCCCCAATCATTAACCTACCTTTCTTTCAAGCCATTAATATTTGCTGAGTGTGAGGCCTTGTTTTTGGATTGAGCTCGGTAGAAAGTGTTAGGTTGGAGCCGACAAGGATAGGTTTTCATATAGTTCTAGTTCAGATTCTTTGGATTAGATAAGACTAGGTGGGAACTTGATTCTGGGTGGGAATAGACTAGGAACCTTAACTCGGTCAGTGGACTCGATGAGATAGACTCGATTTGCCATATCGAAGTTATGGAAACCGAGTGGTTAACCTTTTAGTTTTAGATTGGTTGAAAAGAAAAGGAAGAACACGAAAAAAGATTTTGAGAAGAGGGATATGTTAAGTCACTACTCTAGTAAAGGATTTGGGAAGTTCAAAAAAGAGAAAGAATAGGCACTAAAAATAGAAAAAAAAAGAAGGCAAAAGCCTGAAAATGTCTTATGAAGTAAGAAGAGCCATAGCCAATAAAAATCCAATCTGATAGAGTAAGTAGTTGTGTAAAGATAACCTCTCCTTAGAATGAAAAGAAAAGAAAAAGAAAGAATGGTTTGAGCTAAAAGGAATTCAAGGCAGAAAAGTGCCTAAGGGTAAAATTAGGATCATCTTCTGGGTTTAGATTTAGATTTGGGGTGTAATCTCAATGGGTGTTTGAGTAGATGAGAATCTATCTTTGTATGCATAGGTTGGCCCTTTACCTTTACCATTCTTCTAAAGCTCAGTCTTTTCCATGAGAGATCCCTGTTATGAATTTGCTTAAACAACTTGTAAAGAGACCATCTTTGTCTCTTAACATTTCCCTTAGCCAAATGAGTTCATTGGATGCATAGCTTGATTTATGGTTTCTGCTTAATGAATGTTAAAGGGATTGGCTGATTTGAATGCATGAGTAGGTTAAGACTGAAGGTTAGGTTACGCTGAGAATAGCATGGCTAAGGTTTTTAAAGTAGAACTCACTTGGATTGCGTCATTGAACTATTAACTAAGACATTCAGTTTATCTTGTTTATTGGCATGCTTTAGTTCTGAGTCCCCGCTTTCAAACCTCTTCTCCAGCTTATCCTTGTTTGTTTGCTTGAGAGCAAGTAAAGACTAAGTTTGGGGGAGTTGATGTCTCTATATTTTACCACATTTTAGCATGTATTTCTCATCATTTAGATATGGTTTCATCACTCTTTTCACCCCATTTACTGTCTTTTTCACTCATTTATCATTCATACTAGGTTTTGGATTAGAATTGCATACACATTGCATTTTGGAGTAGTTTTCAGGTCAATTGGATGCTTTTTGGAGATTTGCTGGAGATTGTGGAAGATTGGTGTGGAGCACTCGATGAGAGTAACTCGGTCTAGCAACCAAAGTCCACTACTTGAGGTACAAGCCGAGTCGTATGCCAAGACACTGCCTTTGGAGGATCACATTTCGGTCTAGAGGACTCGACCTGATGACCGAGTTGAAGGCCAAGACCCCAAATTTAAATATTTCATCAATTCGGCCTCCACTACTCGATCTACAGACCGAGTTCGACCACCATTCTAATCAGACTTAGTTTTTCTGTCTTTTTGTGTTTTAGGGCACCCTTTAAAAGTCGTTCCTGTAAGAACCTTAATTATCTTTTTGCTTTAGTTTATGTTTTTTCTTTGTAGCCACCTGAAACCTTTGTGATTTTATATTCTAGATCTACTCTTTTCCTTTATCATTTCGCATTTAATTCCTTCACAATCCTTCTAATCTCATCATCATAAATCTGAATATGCACTTTATTTTATTTTCTGGGTTTGAGCATTTTACGATGATTTCTAAGTAGTGAACAGTTCTTGAGGAATGGTTAGATCTGTGTAAGAATCTTAATGTCCTTAGATGTTTAAGCTTAAAATTGAATAAATCCCTTATGGATTAGGTGTTTGTAATGTTATTCCTTGCTAACCCCTTGGAATTAGATCCTAGACATTTCACACCCGGAAGGTGTTTGATGAAATGCATGATCTACTAATCCCAAAGATTAATAACTTTTCACGTAGAGATTTGTAGTTGTAGTTGTATTTTGACATTGATGGACTAGTTCTTAATGCTTTCTTATGCTATGTTTCATTGATACTGGCTTTTTGTCTCATTGAATAGGTGTTAAGATTAGGAAGTGGCATAGGTTTGTAGGTGTCTGTCACGAGAGTGGATTCACCTTTCTGTGATGTTCATCGTCTAGTGATAGCTACTGTGAAGTTGATTAAGCATCTTGGAGAGATTAGGAGGAATCACTGATCCATAAACCCATTCCTCAAGACCTAGCTTCTTATTAATTGTTACACTGCTTTGTTTGATTTCTCATTCTGCCTAGTTTCTATTTCCTTTTTGCACTTAGAACTTGTTAGATTATCGAACAACTATATATTTGGCTTGAATTAAGTGTATTTAATCATATCCTGATTGCATAACAACACACTCATTTGCATTAACACCTCATCTGCTGCAATGACATGATAACCTTGAGGAATTGAACCTGATAGAAAAATCCTGCTATCAATAGGTAGGATTGACAAGTATGTCATTAATTCTTGAAAGGGCTCTTCGCATCTGCCATCCCACCCGAACTGCTCTTTAGTGCCATCAGATTTTTTCTTCTGCTCCTTCCGTAGCAGCTGGTAGAATGGTAGGCGTTTGTTTGTTAATCTAGCTATGAATCGGTTCAAGCGGCGATTCTTCCACTGGTTTGTTGGACCTCACGCTTATCCCTTGGTGACGGGAGATTTTTATTACCATGATTTGTTTTGGGTTCACCTTGATTGCTTGTTGCATGATGATGTAGCCTAGGAATTCTCCCGAGGTAACTCAAAAAGTGCATTTGTTTGGGTTAAGTTTCATCCCATACACATTTAGGGTTTGGAAGCAGTCCCGAAGGTGAGTGGTGTGGTCCTCAACTTTTCTCGACTTTACAAGTATGTCGTCAATGTATACATCCAGTGTGTTTCCTAATTGCTCAGAGAACATACGATTGACGAGCCTTTAGTATGTGGCTCTGGCATCTTTTATCCCAAAAAGCATGACCTTGTAGCAGTATGTGCCATGGTCGGTGATAAAATGCTATTTTTTCTCGGTCATCGGGTTGCATCATGATTTGGTTGTATTCCGAGAAAGCATCCATGAAGGAAAGGAGCTCGTTTCCCGCAGTTGCTTCTATGAGTCGATCTATGTGGCGCAGCGGGAAGCTGTCCTTTGGGTATGCTTTGTTGAGATCTGTGAAATCGACACAGACTCTCCACTTACCATTTTTCTTTTTTTACCACAACTGGGTTGGCTAGCCAGTCTGGATATCTGACTCTCCACTTATTATGCGGCGGATAAGCGAGTGACTTCATCATTAACCACTTTTTCCCTTTTAGGCCTGAGCTTACACCTCTTATGCTTGATAGGTTTAAAGGTAAGTTCTACGTTGAGCTCGTGGCTTATGATGGATGGGCTGATCCCTGGCATATCGCTGGTTGCCCAGGCAAAATTTGAATCATTTAAGTGCAAGAAACGTATTAGTTAGGTGCTTAGTGTCAAGATGCCGCTCATCGATGCTTACTACCGTGATTAGCTACCATGATTTTCAACACCAAGGGATTGTTATGGGGACGTCAACTCCTTAAGTATCCGCATCGGAGAATATCAGGCTTGAGAACTGTTTTTGGAGATGATCAACGTTGGATTGTTTCCATTTTAGTGCTGTCAAGATCTTTCACTGGTGCTGTTTGATTGATCTGACTGAATCATTACAGCTTGTCAGGCCTCCCATGATCATCGTGACCCTTTTCGTATTGTTTAGATACTAGTCGCCGTTGTTCAGTCGCTTTTTCTTTGGTTCTTCGAGCACGGGGAAAATTGGTAACGGAGGCAGGGCTTTCGGCTGTGGTCTTTTTTTCGGCCCAAGTAGTTAGTTTCCATTGCTCCAAACTGCTCCGCCCCGATCTTTGTCCTTCCAGGTTCTTTGCCTCTTCTTCTGCCGATACTTGGAGATCAGTTGATTTTGCATGGTTCGGCCCTGCGATGTCCTATCCCCTGGGACTTCTATGCCCTGGGACTTTGTGGAATGTATAGTAGTTGGGCTCTTCGTTGCCCGATGAGTTAGGTGAGGATTTAATACTAACGAGCTTGTTTCAAAGAAGCTATTGTTGATAGTTTTTGTTTCGTTGCAGCTGGTTACAGGGTGGTTGCCAATCTTGATCGCTTATTGCGAATCTCTTGATTATAAATCAAGAAATTTGCTGCATGTTTACATTTATCGTCGTGGTTTTTGTTGGGGGCAGTGTAGTGCTGACAAAGTTCGCGATACTTTTCCTTCGGTCTTTATTTAGTTATATGGGCCCGAGGTGAAGCGTGTTTTTTAGCCATGGCAGCCTGGTCCTCCTCTATCTTGATATATCTCGTTGCAAGATGCAAGGCATCTTCCAAGGTGGCTGGTTGGTTGACCTTCAGGATGCGGCTGCTTGCTGCAACGCGGCGTGAGTCATATCGTTGGGTCATGTCCCGAGCGTGGTTGGGATCCTTGTCATCGCTTGGGCCTTCTTTGTGCATCTGAGAATGTCTAGGTCCCCACAGGCAGCACCAATTGTTGGTGGTCGATTGCAACAAGGGGTAGTTCAGTACTATAAAGAGGGGTTCGTAGACTTTCATAATTAAAAGAAGGCTCGGGAATTACAATGCCCAAGGTCTGAAATGATTGGCTACAAATGAATGCCGAAGATCGATTGTTATGAGTAGACGAGGTATGATTAAGGCTTCGATATGGCGTGATATGTCGTTTGACTAGTCAAAGGTCGGAGTTAGCCAAGGACGAATGTTCGACAAGGTTCGGGAACTGAGGTTGATTGTTCCACCGAGGCTTGATTCGCCGGCTGTCCTTTAGAAGTCGGATTGCTCTGTCTGTGTTAAGTGCACTGCTCCATTCTCTCCCTAATTTTTGATTAGCTTTATATGACAATGATCCTCCTTGTTTATATAGATTGCTTTTACATAATCCTCATCTAATCCCCCTTACCTAGCAGGTGCCTTGGGATTTGAGCTTCGGAGTTGGGCTGACGATTCTTCTTCGTCGGCTTTTCGTCGTTTTGGGCTTATTGCGTTGATAATTGGGAAATTTAGGCCGAGCTTTAGGTTTGGTGCTCGGTCTACCTCCTACATCCACTCATTTTACTGTTAAATTATGTACTTCCACATGGTGCTATTTGATCCAATCGTTTATTATTCTTCTTTGTCGATGGAAAATAAACCATGTCGATGAAAATTCTAATGGATATGGGTACAAACCCGTAAGTAAATGATTATTTGAAGAATTGATATATTGTCTTTTTAAGTGTTTTTAAGCATCAATTTTGCATAAGTATCTTGTGTTTGCATTGCACATTTAGGTCTTTAGGTGCATGTTTGCATATATTTCTTGTTTTCAATAGGTATTGGAGTGAGCTATGCAAATAGAGGGATCACTTAGATGCAAAGAACAAAAATGATTATTCAAAACCAACCCAAAGTGTCTCCAAAACAACTCAGATGAAGACCTTCCCTTGTGTTTTAGCTCTAGAATCCTTGATGAAATTTATATAAAATTAAGTTATCTTTCTAATGGCGGTGGTCTCGAGAAATTTAGATCAGCAGTTAAGGATATACACTCCATTTAGTGAAGAACGGTCTCACCCAACGGCCTCGTGTCACCATTGTGGAGATGGCGAAAACTGACCAGGGAAACGGGCCATCAAATGGCCCGACTTCATGACTCTGATAGCTCTGTTCGACCAAATGCCCCGAACTTACGTGCCCGATGGAGTGCAATGACTAAATGCCCCGACTTCGTGACACAGCTGTGACACCTCCAAAAATTCTGATTTTGATCCTAAACTGGTTCAATTCAAGTTGATTTCAGGTGGTTATGTGTTTAACCAATTTCTCTTGTCTTTTTCTATAAGTAGCCCTAAAACCTAATTAGAAACCTTATGCTTTGTTTTGAGAAATTCTCTCTTAGCCTCTTTTAGGTCTTTGTATGAATCATTCAATTTCTAAGTACCAAACCTCTTTCTCTTCTTAAATCTTACGACTATTCTTCTATTAATCATGATTATGCATCAATCAAATAAATTGATTTTTGTTTTCATGATTATGAATGAGTAGTCTTTAAGATGAGTTTAGGGTTTGGTTAATTAGGATTATTTTATCAGTTAATGATGATGTTTAGGAGTAGATCATAGGTAATTATTTAGGTTATTAGTAATGTTAGATTAAGCTTGTAACTGAGAAATCTAGATCATTAACATTTTATACCAGAAAAGTGTTTGATGAAATGCTTGAAAGAACCTAAATATGTTTTTTTATGCTTAGCCTATGGAAGTAGTGGATTAGGGTGATTAGTAGTTAGATTAGACTTAATTATTAATTATCATTGATCGTTTGGTAGCCAACGGGAGTTATTGATTATCAAATGACTATTGAATGAATTATTACCATGGAAGTGGATTAATCTAGATAGTGATCCTTAACCTAGTATAGTGTTCTTAATGTGTCTTTAGCATCATTAAACATTCTATATCTCATCTAGATCATTATCATTCTCGAGACTTTTCGCCTTTTATTATTTGATTTCCAAAAACGGTTTTAGTTGTTATGTGATTTGCTTTCATTTATAAACGGTTTTATTTGATTTGGTTTCAAACCACAAACTCTTTTTGCCTTAGATTAAATTAGAATCCTTGCAATCTTAGTGTGTTAGCTCTTTTGTCTTCGTGAGATCGATTCCCAGTTGTAAAAACCTCTTTATCAAGAATCTCAAACACTCCCACAAAATCTAACAAATTTTAATGAACACTATAGAATGCAAAGTTTTCATAAAAGTGCTAGAAATAAAATAAAATACAGTTTTTTACAAAATAGTTCTATTATGTATAAATACATCGACAAATAATTGTGAATTGTATGTTATCTTGAAACATGGTGTCTCCCCCTTGGGCTAATGACAAGCCTACACATACTGTTGCCAACAACTATAATAGTAAACTCGTTAGCAATATGACTGTATAAACGTCAAGTTTCGAGTCTAAAACCTGTGCAATTTATTTCATTATAAAATCCATGGTCTTGAACTAACTGCATTTATGGAGATCCCACGTCTGAAATTGGGGTTGTTGCTCTGATCATGAGGCTTTGGATGAAGGCTATTGTCTACAAAATAAAATATAACTACCCACATTATCCTTCTTAGTAATCGTTTAATACCTGATCCTTTACTCATACTCATCAATATAGTGTGTTTATTTGACACCCTCGACTCAACACTCAACAGACATTTACATAATTGGAAACGTGATTAGCTCGATTTATAACAAAAAAAAAATGAAAGTACGAAATCATAAATGACGCTATATTTGAATTGTTAGTTTTACCAACTATTAAATTCAAGATCATATAGGGTATTTTTGGTTAAGATAGCTAACATTGTTTCTAATTCTTTTAACTTTTATTAAGTTGAGGGTGTAACATACATGTAGGATAATGAATTTGAGTATTAAACTGAGTTAAGTGTTGCGTTCGTGTACTTAATTATATAAAAAAAAAACACTAAAAGAATTTTCTATATTTATTGGAAATCGGTATAATTGGTTCTTCTATGGGATTTAATATAATATATATACTAATTTTAGTGCATTTCAATGGAAACTGCAAAAATAAAATGTAAAAAAGTTCTAAGGAAAATAAAGGCGGTTAATTTCTTAGAAAAAAAGAGTCCTGTAACCAAAAAAAAACTGAAAATGACAGTATATTTACCATGGTAAACCCTGCACACATGATACTGAATCCTGGGAATTCAAATGGGGCTCTTTCAGATAAAAACCAATCTAGAAGAGGCAAAACCTTTTTTTGTTAGTCGCAAAGTGTTGCATATCTCTTTCAAAGATTTTCATATATAGTGAAACCTGTTAGAGGTGAAAATGCCAACGGAGAAATGACATTTGCAAGTGAACATATGCTTGAAATAATCCCTTGGGCCTTTCCCTGAAATAGTTTACTAAAAATTAGAGTATTTTGAAGTAGATTGTTAATTACAAAATAAAATAAAAAAACCAAGATAATAAGGTTTGATTTTATGTGAATACCAATTCTAATATTTTATTTGTAATCATTTTATTCTCTCATCCATCTTATACCCCCGTGTCCTTATGGTTTAGATTATTCATTATTGTATAATAGCAAATGTAATGTGTTATAGAAGTTATTTACTTGTTCATTTGATGCAACTTGTTTGGAAACAATGCTTCGCATCTGCGAATTCAAATTACAATACTGGTAAATGTGTAATTAAATAATAATATAAAATATATTAAAAAAATAGTTAGCATGAAAACTTACACATGAATGAGGGAATATAGAGAAAAGTGAAAATATGGCCGCCATATATGGAACCTGTTCGTTTCAAATTCTTTAGCCAAAAATTAATTCTAGAAGCACTTCTCATAAATGTCAAATGATATAACGAAGACGAGGAACCATCCAAAAAGAAAAATGTAAATATTTTCTTGAAAATTTAAAATTAATACCCACGAGGACCATGCCACACTAAGGAGGAATATCTGCACAAATCGATTTGGAAACATATATATTAGAGAACAAAAATAAAGTATAGGGAACACATAAGGATGATAGGTAAGAAAAGTTGCTTACATGGGCACATCCAAAAAAAAGACCAATTGAGAGCAGCTTCTGCTCTTTTAAAGCAGGAACTAGAATGGGCATGAAGAGCAACTGTAAAACTATTTTGTAAGTTACAAAATATATATATAATTTCCTATCAAAGTAAGCATACTGTTATATTTACCTGTGAAATAGACCCTGCAACACCTGATATGATCATCAAGTCTGCGAACTGGTCTTTGTTAAAGTGAAACTTGGCCTTTAAATAGTACTGCGTGAAGAAATCGACAAAACATAAATACATATATTCTGAGAAATACGCCATCAATAATCCAAAACTTTTGTTTTTACAAAACATAGTTTTCTGGAGTCATGTCATACAATAACTTATTCAAATTATTGTCTCTTATTGGCATTTTAAATTACAACAGAATGTTTATGGCGTAAACCAAACAAAAGTTATAAAAAAAACAAAAGTTATTTATTTATATATTTTTTGGGTAAAATGTGACAATTCTTTATTATCCTTCTTATTGTGAAAACGTACCATAGATGAAGCATGTAGACCTGCCTCACCAAGACTACTAAAGAACGAAACCATCGCAACTTGAAAAAGTGGAACGCTGAAATATTCAACTTGAGTAATAAATCCACGTGAATGTTATCTTAAACTAATATATAAATTAAAATTAACCGATATTATATGTATTTAAAAATACTAAACCCATTCACATTATCAGAAGAGAACAAAAAGTAAGGAAAAGAGTAAACACACCACCTGCTTTTCATTAGAGAGGCCATTTCACCTACCGAACGAATTACTTTAGATATTCTATTTTTATGAACAGAATAATCTTCAAGTAAAGCAGAACTTAATTTCTCGTTTGAAACAATGGGAGCAGCTAGGTTATTGTCTCGGTGCGAATCTGGTAGGAACATCCTCATGTACATCGTTGATAAAATGGCCATTGTTGTTGCGACCTAACAAGCCGAGAATCAAAGCACTAAAATTAAAAACATACACTACTAACGATAAAATACAAATACATACATTTTTGAGTAGATAGAGAGACCTGAAATGTGGCGGAAATAGACAAAAATCGAGCACAAAGAGTAGCGCATACGAATGCACAAGATCCAATCCCGGTAAGTATTGCAAACGCGGAAGCTCGTCGTCCCTCTGATACATTATCAGCCTGACAGTTTTTCCAAAATAATTCCGGAAAATTATATTGCTGGATGATAAAATTTGTATCAATCATCCAATAGAAATATTTTACCACTTTTCACGTTAATTGATTAGAAAAAGGTAAATTAGTAAAAGGGGTTCTTGATTCTATTAGATTTACATTCTTCAATAATTTTAGCTAGGAAAGAAAAAGTTAGATGTTTTAAAAATATGAAAATTAATACTAACTTCCAAAAAAAAAAATATTAGCACGAAAACAAAAAATATATATATATATATATTTTTTTTTGGTCAAAGAAAAAATATTATTGAATCAAAAATCTTTCTAATATATTAACAAAACAAAAAAAAAAAAATTTTAGAGTTTCTTTTACTGATGTGTTATCATGTCCATTTTTCTCAATCTTGTTATTTCTCATTTATTTTCAAAGGGTTACATTTAATGGTAGTTAAACACATTTAATGATTTAAAGAAACGATTTCCTTTTTGTTTTAAACAAAATCGTTGACCTTTAAAAGGAATTGAACTAAATCTCCATTGTCATTGCAATGCAATATTTCAATCACGGGGTCCCACTGGGGCATTAGTAATCAATACTACATAATAATTCAATCGATTTAACTCTGGTTTTTCTAACCTTGAATTGAATTTCTCGAGGATGATTTCTAGTTTTCATGGAGATTGTTCCTTTTTGCGGTTCCATTCAAAATTTAATGGTTGGCTAGCTGTGCGTAGTTGATGTATTACATTTTAGTTTCCCATATATATATATATATGGATAGTGTTCAAGATCGCTAAAAAACATCATTTGCTAAATATATTCAAAACTTTATTTAGTTTAGTTTTTGTTGACATTATATATCTTATATAATTTTGATGTATTATAATTTAATATTGAGTTTACATTTATTATTTATAGTATATTCAAACAAAGTTTATTATTATTTTTGTTTTATAGAGTCAAATATTTTATTTTTGGTTGTTTAACCGATATATTTATAAAAAAAACCTAATTTTGTATTTTGTTTAGTTTGGGCTTAAATTAGTGTTATAATATATTGTTGATCATATTTATATTTTAACTAAAATTATAATTTAATTGGCTGGGTTAGATTTCAATAACTGTTTCCGAATTACAGAGTTAAGATGGATGGGAGACCTAACCGAAAATGATTTTTGGTATAGTGCGAATGAAAATAAAATGCAGAGAAATATCTTATGGTTGTTTAAAAGAATAATAACAAGCCATTAGAGCCTTTTGGAATAGTCCACTGCCCGTATAGAAAAGGGTGGAGCCTATGGATCGAGAGAAGACGTGGGAAACCAACGGACGGTGGCAGTCAGAGCGTTACAAGTGGTATTAGAGCTGAACCCAAAAGAATGTGGAAACATATGAGCTTACACAATTAGGGATGCTGGTTTTGGCCAACAAGGATGTTGCGCTGTGTTAGTGGAGATGATTATAACACCCCAATTTCGTGTATATGGTGATGCATAAGAGGGCTTAAGAGCATTGGTTTGACTACATATATTATCAAAGTGCATTTATATTTTTCGTCAATCCTCCTGATAGATCTCTAAAGTTAAGCGTGTTGAACTTGAAGTAATTTCGTTTTTTGGTGACCTACTGAGAAGAAATTTCTGGTGTTATACTAGTGAGGACAAAACATAAAAAATTATCTTGTAGGAATTTGTAGAAATAGTAACAAATATTAGTGTATGGCCTGAAGACACAGACTATGGCCTCATTAATTAAGTATAGTCTCATTAATAAAGTAGCGCATTAGTCATCAAACAAAGATTGATTTTGTAGATTTTATTTAATATATTTTCTATTTTAAAATTAACTAATAAGTACATTTTTGGAGAAATGGGAAAAAATGATGAGTAGAAAAATGGGAAAATTGAAAAAAGTAAGAAAGAGGAAAATGAAATAATCACATATATGGAATGAAGCCATAAAAAATCAAATAAAAAAAGCAAACTAATAAAATAATAAAATATTTTTTTTAATATTTGTGAAATATCCTAAACATCAATCTATTAAGAAGAAAAGAAGTATTATTTAATAAAAAATGTTCACATAAAACAAAAAGGAAAAAAAAGCGAGGAAGGGACATACCACGTAGGCAAGGGCAAGACAAAGAACACTTCCTTCGCAAATAATCGAAGTCAAAGTCTTTAGTACATAGTAGATGTAGAAGACGGTCGTCCCTCTACTATATGCTAAGGTCGATGTAATTATTGAATACCTTTTTCAGCGAAAATAATTAATCAGACCATTCATCCATGTTTTCCAATAGAGTAATTTTGTATATTTGAATTAAGATACTAAGATCGATACTCGCTCTTTGATTCTACAGATACTAGACTTTCAAAAATCAGAAAAGTAAATATTTCAGAATAAAAAATATATATTCAACATTTTCTCAATTTGGAATACGCATAGATATTTGTAATTTCCCATATATAAAAGCAAATGAATTTGAAAACAATATCTTTAACAAAAAAAACAAAAAGGCATGTGAACCAATATATATATGATGCTTGTGCTATCAAGCAAGGCATAGTTGACGTGGATTAAAAGCTTATTTAAGGTTTAAAGTAGGGACCATGAGTAAACATACCAAGAGGCAAAATGTTGAGTACCATTGGAAGAGTAAGTAAACTTTTTCTCCCATGCTTGTCCGACAAGCTTCCCACTAGTGGCATCATCATCAAGGATCCCACACCCGTGATCTAATAATTGTATATAATAAAAATATATATACAGAAAATAATACCTTTTCGTTTTAAGTATATGATATTTTGGTATAAATTTTAAAAATTTAGGGTATGGTTAAATGTGAAAATAAGTCAAATTTTACATTGAAGAAAATTCACTTATTTCGAAAGAAAAATGATGGAAAATATTATTTGAGAAAAAGAGAAAGATTAGGAATATCAATTAAAGTGTTTAATATTTATAAAGTATTTTATAATCTATACGTACAACTTGTTGAAAGCCAGATAGGTAAATGGCGAGAGAACACTCGTCTTTTCCGGGACATATTGCCGCCATGCTAACGTCTGTCATCACCGGAGCCACGATGAAAGCTGAGAAGCCGTACAAGAAGATGGTCATGAAGAGGTGTCCTAGTCCCTGAAACGTCGTCGTTTCCTCCATTATTAAGAGGTGTTGTAAGCAAGTGAAAAAGTGTTCAGCAGATAAACAACATGAGAGGATTAATTTAAAGAATGATTGTAGAGACGTTGCTTCTTGACGCCTCCATTCGCTTTCTATATATATTTACTTTTTATGCTCTTACTTCTTGTGGAGTATAAGCAAAGGCAAAGTATCACATCTTGCTTGTAACAATATTAATTTTCTGGATGAACGACACAATTCAAGTAAGAACTTTGGCCACTCTTAATATACCAACTAAAATTGGAGAACGAAATATATCTAAGGTGTATCAGAACTCATACATTCATTAACATTTGAAAAAAAAAAACTCATAGCTTCATCAATTTCAGAATGTGAACTGAAAAATAAATAATGCATGTTAAGAATAATTCATTTATTTAACTGTATGACAATTCATTAAGTTTATTAGCAAATGAAAAAAAGATACAGGAAAATATATGGATATGTGTAATTCAGCATGTGATTTTATTGATTGTTTTTTAAACATATTATATATATATATATATATACATATTTATAATACTTTTGTAGATGGATACAAAAATATTTAACAAGTTAAATGATAACTTGAAAGCAAAAAGAAACTAGAGAAATTCCCTAGAATGACACTAAGTGATGTTTTTTGGTCATAAATAGCACTATTCTTCATTTGGTTCAAAATAGCATTCATTAAAAGGATAAAAGACAAATCTACCCCTGTTCCCGGTTGATACCGGATCTCGAACCGAGGGTCTATCATTCGAGATATGCAGACACATGTCAGCCACATCGCCAAGATAAAAAGGAAATGATTCGGACCGAAGAGATCAAATCTGGGGAACCATTAAAGAGTTCGGAGGAGCAAAGTGAGAGTTCGCAGGACAAGCAATATCCTGGAAATTAGAAAGATAAAAGCCCAAAAAAGGTCCAATTAGATTCAAGATCGAGACATTACGACAATAAAAACAGAATCAAAACTGACATATTTAAAGAGAATCAAAGAGTTAATTAGCCACATTTAAGTCCTAATTATGTATAAATATAGACCCTAATACTATGTAAGGGGGGACTACTTTTTCAGTGATTTAGAGTAATAATACCCGTTTTCTTACATATTTCATATTAGCAATATATTTCTTTCACAAATTCAATATTATATTTCAAGTGTTGGATCCAGGATCCATATTTTGGCGCCGCCTTTGGGGAAAACATATTTCGCTTAAGCTGTTACCATATCTAAGTGATGTGATCCTGATTAGGATCCAGTCCCTGAATCCTCTCCAATCGGTGTGTTAATCACGGTGTAACGATTATAGCTTGTGAAATTGATGAAGTCGTTACGTGAGCATGAAACAATCGGATGAAGTGATGGATTGAGTGAAACTTCTAAAGGTTATGAACGACCACTACAAGAAATCTACCGCAAAACCGACGGAATTTCCGACGAAAACTAATTCCGTCAGAAATTTCCGACGGCTTCCCGATGGATTCCCAAGATTTGAAAATTCTGGGAATCCGTCAGAAAATTCTGATGGATTGCCGATGGAAATCCGAGCCGTTATATTCCGACGGATTTCCGACGGAATTTCCAACGGAAATTTATATTCCGACGGATTTCCGACGGATATCCATGCCATTTTATTCTGACGGATTTCCGACGGATATCCATGCCGTTATATTCCGATGGATTTCTGACGGCTTCTGGAAATATGTCGGATAATATGAACGTTAATGTATCCGTTGAATTTACCGTTGTAAGCCGATGGATTTCCGACGGAAATCCGACGGAAACGAGTTTATAAATATGTTTCTCCCTTCCTCCATCCCATTACACAACAATCTTAATTTCATATCTCTCTCTCATTTCTTGGTTACTTAATACGAATTCTATAAAAAAAGTGAAAAATATGTCTAGATATTTTTGATCATGGATGGACGAACCATTAATGGATCCGGAGACGAACAACTTGAACGAGGAGTATGCACGAGGCATATACGAGTTCATGGAAGTGGCGGGAAAGCAACCGCATGTTCAAAAATCAGGTAAGTTAAAATGTCCATGTTCAATTTGTAGGAATTCTCGTAATGTTGCGATAGAGATAGTTTGGCATCATTTGTATAGTAATGGGTTTACGCCGGGTTACAAGATATGGTATTTACATGGAGAAACAAATGTTGAGTATGGTAGTACTAGTGAACCAACTGTCTCAGATTGTTTAGGAGGTAGCACAGAAGTAGTTGTAGGTGTAGGGAGCGTGCAGATGGTGAATGATGCGTTTAGAGAGAATGTCGAGTTTAGCGGTGAAGAAAGATATAGGTTCAAAGAACCTAATGTAGAAGCAAGAAGATTTTTTGATATGTTAGATGCTGCAAAGCAGCCACTATATAAAGGGTGTAAAGAAGGTCATTCGCCTTTATCATCTACAAGTAGATTGATGACGATTAAGACGGATTACAATTTGGCAGAGGAGTGCGTTGATGCGATAACAGATTGGGCGAAAGATTTATTGCCAGAAGATAATCTTTTACCCGGATCATACTACGAGGTACAAAAACTTGTATCTGGTCTTGGGTTACCGTATAAGGTAATAGATGTGTGCATCGACAACTGTATGCTATATTGGAGAGAAGATGAAAACCGCAAAAGATGTAGATTTTGTTGTAAACCACGGTATCAGGAATGTAGTGGCAGAATTCAAATTCCATATAAACGTATGTGGTATTTACCAATAACAGAGAGGTTGAAGAGGTTATATACTTCTCAGCGCAGGGCAGAGCCAATGAGATGGCATGCAGAACATCGTCAAGATGCAGATATTACACATCCTTCAGACGCAGAAGCTTGGAAACATTTTCAATCATTGTATCCGGAGTTTGCGTATGACCGAAGGAATGTGTACCTCGGGTTATGTACAGATGGTTTTAACCCATTTGGGAAGCATGGAAGGAAGTATTCGTTATGGCCCGTAATTGTAACCCCTTACAATTTGCCTCCATTTCTGTGCATCCGTAGAGAGTTTTTATATCTATCGATTCTTGTTCCCGGCCCAGAGCATCCGAAGAGATCACTTGATATATTCCTCCAGCCATTGATCTATGAGTTACAAATGCTATGGGAGCATGGTGTGGAAGCGTACGATGTTTCAACCCAGCAAAACTTTAAGATGCGTGCGGTGCTTATGTGGACCATAAGCGATTTTCCAGCATATGGTATGTTATCTGGATGGACAACACATGGGAGATTATCGTGTCCGTATTGCCAAGACAACACAGATGCATTCCAACTGAAGCACGGCAGAAAAAGTTGTTGGTTTGATTGTCATAGGAGATTTTTACCGAGTGATCATCCATATCATCGTTCGAGAACAATGTTTACGAAGGATAGGCAAGTTTTTGATGGTCCACCGCCTGAGATAGATGGTGAAACTTTATTGGAGCAGTTGAGAGATTTTGGTTGAGACGACTCCTTATTGTGGGGGTAATGGACATGAACCTATTTATGGTGTCGGTGAATTTCATAGCTGGCACAAGAAGAGCATATTTTGGGATTTGCCTTATTTGGAAGAACCATTTATTGCGGATAATCTTGATGTGATGCACGTTGAGAAGAACTTCTTTTGAGAACATCATGAACACAGTCTTAAACGCCCAAGGGAAGACGAAAGACAAGATGAAATCTAGATTAGACTTGCCCGCACATTGCGATCGAGGTTTTCTTGAAGTGCTCCCAAATGGTCAATGTCCATTTCCATTATACCGTTTAAAGCAGGAAAGAAAACAAAATTTTTGATTGGATTCACGACGATGTTAAATTCACTGATGGATACGCATCTAATCTGCGTAACTGCATTGATTATGGAGAAGGAAAGTTTACTGGAATGAAGAGTCATGATTGTCACGTTGTGATGCAGATGCTTCTTCCATTCACTTTTGCTCATCTTCTTCATAAAGACATCCACCAAGCAATTGCAGGAGTAGGTGCTTTCTTTCACAATTTATGCACAAGAACACTTACTGGTGAGGGAATCCAAAATTTACAGGCCAATATCCCGGTGATCCTTTGTAATTTGGAGAAGATATTTCCACCATCTTTATTTAATGTGATGGAACATCTTTCGATCCACCTCCCACGAGAAGCAGAACTAGGAGGCCCGGTTCAATACCGTTGGATGTATCCATTTGAGCGGTATATGTTTCATCTGAAGAAAAAGGTTAAGAATTTGAGTAGAGTAGAGGGATCTATTATCGCCCAGAGCATCAACGAAGAGGCCTCACAGTTTGCTGAATATTACTTCTCGAGAGTTCAGACGAAGAGTAGACGCCCTAGTCGCCATGATGATCGTGGTGAGAGAGCGATTTACCCGTCGTTGTTCCAGAGTTATTTTCCCAAGTCATGGAAGTCAGTGGCAAAGGAAAAAGGCGTAAATTATCTCAAGAGGAGTTTAAACACTTGCATACGTATATCCTAACCAATTGTGAAGAAATTACGGATTACGAAAGGTAAACAAAAATTCTTTTGTGTCAATTAATGTATAATTGATTATTTTTTATGTTATTAACTTGTCAACAATTTTTGTTTTTGTACAGGATTTACATGGCATTAATAGCGGGTACTATATGGATAAGACAGAAGACGAGCTTCAAGTCCATAAGGAGGAGGAATTTATGACTTGGTTGCAGTTTTACGTAAGTGTTTAAAACGCTAAATCATTTAATAAATAATTTTTTAAAATACTAATTTGGAACTTATATTTGTAGGTTTCTGAAGAAGTCGCAGAATGACGACATTTCCCACATGGTTATTGGAATTTGTTAATGGTCCAAACTACATTGCAACTTCTTATCCTAGATACTGCAGTCGTGGATATGGTGTTAGGGTTCATGATGAAGAAGGACAACGCAAACTTTAGATTCTGGTATTTCAGTGAAATCTGGTAATAATGTTTACTACGACGTTCTTTAGGAAATATTGGAAGTGCGGTACCCAGGAATGTTAGACTTGAGGTGCATTGTTTTCAAGTGTGATTGGTATGATTCAACAGTCGGTCGTGGGCTTTATGTAGACCAATTTGGTGTTACGTCTGTTAATTCAAGTCGGAGACTAGAAACGTATGACCCATTCATTCTAGGATCACAAGCTGAGCAGGTAGGGTACACATATTAGTGTAATTAATACTCAATTCATTATTTTGGTATAATACTTACAAAACTAATATGGTTTTTTTAGGTGTGCTATATTCGTTACCCTCGAGTTACACAGCAGACAGATCCTTGGCGCACAGTTACTAAAGTGACCCCGAGAGGAAGAATTTATGGAGTTGCAGAACGCGATCCTTTACAGCCAGTAGAAGTTGTTCCAATGGATCCAGTTGAGCCTTTTTGTGCTCTGGATCTTGTTGTTGATTTCACACAATTTGGTTTAGTTTTTTCCGAATCAAAAGAAGAACAAGGTGAATTTTATGAGGATTCAGACTCAATTCCATCTGAGGGATCAGCATCATCATCTAATGAAGATTAGTTATATGTGTGTTTTGAATTATTTTTTATTTTTACAGAAAGGTGTAAATTTGTTTTTTTGTATTTTATTTAATTTTTACATTACGGTGTAAACCATAGGTCCTCGAAAACCACAGCTGCCAAGCATTTTATAAGCTCAACTTCAGCTTTGTATATTTTTACAAGTTTTAATAAAATAAGATTTTGCCAGAAATATATTTTCCCTAAACAAACACCTTAACAAATCCACAAAACTCATTCAACCACTTAAACATTAAACCACATATAAACCGTTATCCGTCAGAATTCTCGACGGATTTCTGACGGAAAGATAATTTAAAACCTTAAAAACGGACACGTGGTTTTGTAAAAATTACCAACGTCCGTCGGAAATCCGTCGGAATTTCCGAAGGATTAATTCCGACGGATTTCCGACGGTTTTGGGGGTTGTTTTTAATTTATTTTTATAGACACGTGTAACCTTGAGGTGGTACACGTGGAACCACAAACCCGTCGGAAATCCGTCGGAAATTTCTGATGGATTTCCGACGGATTTGTGGTTTCGTGGTCATTGACAATCGATTTCTATTGAAATATGTTTGTAGTGTGCTTTGATACTCATTTCAATGATAAAATATAAACAAATACATTGTTACAAATGAAATATACGAAATTAGAAAACTTTAGTTGTTATGGTTATAAATCATCGTTTTAAGATATGTATCATTGTCTAACATGTAGACATGATAGTCGAAATTTTTCTGATTTTGATATATATGATATGTCACAAGGTATATGTTAGTATTTCATCATTGAAATGAGTAACAAACCATACTACAAACATATTTCAAGAGAAACGGATCGTAAACGACCACGAAACCACAAACCCATTGGAAATCCATCGGAAATTTCCGACGGATTTCCGACGGGTTTGTGGTTACACGTGTCTCGGTTTAAGGATTGACTGACATTGGTTGGCGAAGAAAAATGTCATTTCCGACAGATTGTGTGTAATTTGGTTTTGGATGTTTTTATATAATATTTTTTATTGGTTTTTGGTTTTTTTTGTTGTGTTTTATTATTTGGGTTTGTTTATGATTTTTAATGTTTTTATTTATTTATGGTTTTGTGGTTTTAATTTTTATAAAATGTAATATTTAAAATATGAAATAAAAATACAAAATATAAATAAAAACATAATGAGCGGAGTTCTACTACCGCTCTAATCAGACTTAGTTATTTTTTCTTTTTGTGTTTCGAGCTCCCTTTAAAAGCTCTTCCCGTAAAAACCCTCATTATCTTTTTTGCTTTAGTTTATGATTTTATATTCTAGATCTACTATTTTCTTTTATCTTTTTTGCATTTAATTTCTTTAGAATCCTTCTAATCTCATCATCCTGAATCTGAATATGCACTTTATTTCATTTTCTGGGTTTGAGCATATTAGGATGATTTCTGAGTAGTGAACTAGGATTTTTGAGGAATGGTTAGATCTGTGTAGAAATCTTAATCTTTTAGATGTTTAAGCTTCAAATTGAATATATCCCTTCTGGATTAGGTGTTTGAATGCTATTCCTTGTTAACCCCTTGATATTAAATCCCAGTCATTTCACACCCGGAAAGTGTTTACTGAAATGCTTGATCTACTAATGCCAGAGATTTATAACTTTTCACCAAGAGATTGGTAGTTGTAGTTGTATTTTGACATTGATGAAGTAGTTCTTAATGCTTTCTTATGCTATGTTTGATTGATACTTGTTATCCGTCTGATTGAATAGGTGTTAAGATTAGGAAGTGACATAGGTTTATTGTTGTCTGTCACGAGAGTGGATTCACGTTTTTGTGATGTTCATCGTCTAGGGATAACTTCTATGAAGTTGATTAAGCATGTAGGAGAGATTAGGAGGAATCACAGATCCATGAACCCATTCCTCAAGACCTTGCTTCTTATTTATTGTTATACTGTTTCTACTTTGTTTGATTTCTCATTCTACCTAGTTTCTATTTCCTTTTTGCACTTAGAACTTGTTAGGTTATCGAAAAACTATCTATTTGGCTTGAATTAAGCGTATTTGATAATATCATGATTGCATAACAACACACTCATTTGGATTGACACCACATCTACACAATGACATGATAGCCTTGAGGAATTGAACGGGAGATAGAAAAATCATGTTATCAATTTGGCTCTGTTGCCGATTGGGTATCTGTTTGTTACGTTTAGGATTTCAGATCTTTTAAGATCATGTTTGTTTTCATTTCACATTGGTTTTTAACTTTCTAGATTTATTGTGTTTCAGGTACCACTCGACCAATAACTCGAGTTCAAGAACTTAGTTTACAGATCGAGTCCTACCTCTGTTTAAGGCACAACTCGTTTAAGTCACTCGGTCAACACATCTGCAACTCGACCTATTTCAACCGAGTCCTCTACCGAGTTCTACTTTTGCTTCCTGCACCACTCGATCTTGATACAGGCACGGAATCACTCCTAAGCCGAGATCAATCCGATGATCAAGAGATTCCAAAACCTAGACTCGCGGAAGGTGGAATTGAAGGTAGAGATGGGGGTGATGTTTTGATTGACTCTCTCAATCTATGGTGATTGACTCTCTCAATCAGTGAACGAACAAGCTATTTGAATCTCACAAATAACCTAATCCGCAGGTTCTATAGAACTAGTGAATCACACACTTAATTCTAAAGAAAAAGAACAATCTTTGCAAAGAAACGCTTTGAAAGATAAACAAGAAAACTTCTATTAATTTTGATTGAAAGGTGATTTGTACAAAGGACGAAATGAGCTTTATATAGAGCTCTTACATGAGTACTCTAACGTTCTAGAAGGTTAGAAACAAGAAAGAAATCACAAAATTAAATATAAACTAGCCGTTGGACCATTATGAGCAAATCGGGCCAAATAAGGCAAGTTGTGAAGCGCCTTTATTCTTGAAAGCTTAGGTGCGAATTGGTGGTGTCTTGGGACGTCCAGGTTCACTGAATAAGGCTCCAGAATGCACACAAGTGAATAGGAAAAGAGCCGTTGCTGAATGATATCCTTTGGCTCCAAACAAGGCAAATAAGGCAAGCTCGGTTCCAGATATGGGAAGTGAAGGTGTGGGAGGATCCGCCTGATCCTGTGCGTTTTGGTTGAAACAAATACGTGTTGTAGAGTCTCTGGATGATGGGGAAGGTCTCCAGGTCGCCAAAGATACGTTTGAAGACTCCCAAATCCGCAAGACTCCATATAAGGCAAGTCTAGAGTGTTCCGGTTTAGAAATTGAATAACTTCCTCATCTGATATCGGTTTGGTACGAATCCAATTTACTGAGCTTCTATGATGAGTAAAGAATACATACCAAGTTGGTTTGTAACTTAATTCCTTGTGGTTCAGCCGTAATCCTCCAAATAGTAGCCGTTGGTCTCTATCGGGTTCATTGGAAGTCTGCTGACTTGTAACTTGAATATCTTCCTCATGTGGAAAGCTTTTGAACCAAATCAACTTCTCTGTGATTCCTTGATGACTTAATATTGCCTCATTAAAAACCTTTCTAGGTAAACCCATTGGGAAAAACCCTAGCCAAGGGAAAAAGAGTGCAACAGTCATTTTCCAACACCTGGGTTAGGTTGATATGCTTCAATAAAGGCATATATGTCTTTGGTACGCTCAGGCTGGTTCTCTCCAAAGGTATTGGTCATCTGGTTGATGTCTCCTCCATGCTCCTTGATTGATGGTGACTTGATGTCCTCATCATACCCTCCCTCTTCAAAACGTTTCGACCTCGAAACTGTATAATCCTGGTATGGTGATTGTTTGTTGATGTGTTGTGCATCTGGCGGTTCATCTTTGAACTGGAGTATTGGGACTACTCCTCTGTTTTTCCTAGTAGGTGGTGGTATCATTGGCTCAACTCTTCCTCGGACATGGTCTTCAATTTCTAAGTCTGGTGGTTCTTCCTTTGTACCGTGTAATATTTCCAACTCCCTTGGCACAAATCCAGTGAATTAATACAGTCATGGAATTATTATAAACAGGTAAACATGGTTTATTCAATATAGATTTTTGCTCAGGTTTTAAATGTGTAGTAAAACAATTATTTTGAATCAAGTGTTTCCGTGGGGCACCAACGTTTTCATCAAACTCTTCTAGACTTAATAGGTCTGTCATCACACTTTTAGAATCAGCAGAGATTAGTTGAAGCAATGAGGCACTTACCTGACCAAAACTTTCGATGAGTTTTGTTTCTTTTGATGCCACGTCATATTGAGTAAATGTGTGATCCGGTGGCTCTTCTTGCATTAGAATGAAGCTGGGGAAACTTCATCTTTCTCAGGGCCTACTTTTCTCACCGTGTGCTCCATGACTTGATCGAGACCTGCATCATTAACCCTTGGCGAAGACAAGCACATTATACTAGAATTGGACATTTCAAAACCAGATTGTGCTAAACAATCACTTGAGTTAGATGAACTCGGTTTTGGTTCAAGTGTTGTTACATTAACTACTTGTCTTTCAGGACATGTTGCAGCAAAGTGACCTTGCTTATGACATCTATAACAGATTATTTCTTTAGATTTAGATAGCTTAGGAGGCTTACATTGCTTTACATTGCCGTGTGGCTCAAGCTTTGAGCTCGGACTTTGCTTGTGAGCTACGACTTTTGCTTTTGGCTTCTTCTCATGTCCTTGAGTGACTAATGTGGCCTCAGTCCTCTTAATTGGTGTTTGTGTCGTCCTTCTCTTCAGTTTAGAACTGTATGGTTGCTTTGGAGCCGACCTCTCCTTTGGAGCTGATTGGAACAACAACTTCTTGGGAGCGTAATTCTTGTTTAGGGATTTTGGCACAAAGGTTCGATACATGCTCTGTTTGAGTAGTCCCCAAGTGTTGATTGGCTGGGAATATTGATGCCAAAATTCTTCTTGTCGCCACCATTCTTGTGCTTCTCCAACTAGGGTGTCTAAGGCATAGGAAAGCCTTTCTTCTTTAGGTATGTGATGGGAACGGAACCAATGCTCTAAGTCTTCTTCCCATTGAATGTATGCCTCAGATCCTTGTTGAAAACCTGAAAAATAGATGTAATTGGAATAATCATAACCATCTCTTCCTGCCTCACTTACACCTTCATCTTCTCTGGATAGGTCTTCCCAATAATCATCTCTTCCAGCCTCACTTTTGACTTCCTCCTCTTCAACAAACTCTTCTGGAGACCTTTGAGACTCAGTCTCATCTTCATGGTTGAAGTAAGGAGTCTCACACCATGGTCTATCCTCTTCTTCACGTTCTGAACCAGTCTCTTCATAGTTTTCTTCTTCATCATGGCATGATTCATCTTCAGCAAAACTTGACACTTCTTCATAGGCGTGTTGCTTGAGCCTCTGTTCATCTCTTGATTTGTTTTGCAAATCAAATTCGTGGTGTTGATCCTCCAAACTGTCATGAAAGCCAACTTCTTCACAGAAACTTGATTCTGATTTTTCTTCATCATGCACATTAGTTTCTTCCTCTAAACCGATTTGAGAGCTAGTAACTCCAATGTCTTCTTCTTCATAGAGCACACTTTCTGACTCTGTCACATCATCCCAGTGTTCTTCATTACGTTCATAGCCTTCTCCAGTACTGAATTCAGAATCAGCACCTCCTTCCCACGAGTTGGGGTCATATCCTTCGTCTCCACTCCATGAGGGGTCCAGTTCTTCACCCCAATCGATCTCTGAGGTGTTAAACTCACTTCTTTCATCCTCTACATCAGATTCATAGTCCATGGCGGATGGTTCCTGCAAAAGATTCAACACAATATCAAAGCTCTAGCAACTAAAAAGAACCGATTTAGACAATCTAAGCCACTTGGACCCAGTTTGGAAAACAACTTCGAAAAAAATATTAAATGGACTCCAAAATTTGAAATTCTACTTGATAAATCTTCTTAAGAGATTAAATTAACGAAATCAAAAAGAAAAAATATTTTTTTGGAAATTTTCGGATTTTATACGACTCAAACAAAACAGATCAAAATCCAGAAGCGATTTTTGATATGTCTGAGATTTAATTCTCAAACAAATACCAAACGAACTTCTAAATTCTGGGATAAAATTTTTATGGGTTTTCAAGACTCTTAGAAAAGCATAACAAAAGACGAAATAATTTTTTTGAGTTTTTATGGATTTTATAAAATTGACACAACAAAATTGACGAAAAACTTAAACTGTGAAATCAGAAACTTTTTATGGGGTTTTTATTTATGAAATCGAAACAAATAACAAACTGAAGCAAATAATTTATTCTTTTTGTTTTTTATGAAAGATACTGAAGCAAACTAGCAAGAACAAAAGAAAGGAAAGTGATTTTTATATGTTTTCGATTTTTAATGAAAATTGAAACAACAAAACAGAAAATTAAAAGGGATAGAGGTTGGATGAATACAACCTGATGGGTAGGAGCTTTTGAAGCTCTGATACCAGATGATACAGGCACGGAATCACTCCTAAGCCGAGATCAATCCGATGATCACGAGATTCCAAAACCTAGACTCATGGAAGGTGGAATTGAAGGTAGAGATGGGGGTGATGTTTTGATTGACTCTCTCAATCTATGGTGATTGACTCTCTCAATCAGTGAACGAACAAGCTATTTGAATCTCACAAATAACCTAATCCGCAGGTTCTATAGAACTAGTGAATCACACACTTAATTCTAAAGAAAAAGAACAATCTTTGCAAAGAAACGCTTTGAAAGATAAACAAGAAAACTTCTATTAATTTTGATTGAAAGGTGATTTGTACAAAGGACGAAATGAGCTTTATATAGAGCTCTTACATGAGTACTCTAACGTTCTAGAAGGTTAGAAACAAGAAAGAAATCACAAAATTAAATATAAACTAGCCGTTGGACCATTATGAGCAAATCGGGCCAAATAAGGCAAGTTGTGAAGCGGCTTTATTCTTGAAAGCTTAGGTGCGAATTGGTGGTGTCTTGGGACGTCCAGGTTCACTGAATAAGGCTCCAGAATGCACACAAGTGAATAGGAAAAGAGCCGTTGCTGAATGATATCCTTTGGCTCCAAACAAGGCAAATAAAGGCAAGCTCGGTTCCAGATATGGGAAGTGAAGGTGTGGGAGGATCCGCCTGATCCTGTGCGTTTTGGTTGAAACAAATACGTGTTGTAGAGTCTCTGGATGATGGGGAAGGTCTCCAGGTCGCCAAAGATACGTTTGAAGACTCCCAAATCCGCAAGACTCCATATAAGGCAAGTCTAGAGTGTTCGGGTTTAGAAATTGAATAACTTCCTCATCTGATATCGGTTTGGTACGAATCCAATTTACTGAGCTTCTATGATGAGTAAAGAATACATACCAAGTTGGTTTGTAACTTAATTCCTTGTGGTTCAGCCGTAATCCTCCAAATAGTAGCCGTTGGTCTCTATCGGGTTCATTGGAAGTCTGCTGACTTGTAACTTGAATATCTTCCTCATGTGGAAAGCTTTTGAACCAAATCAACTTCTCTGTGATTCCTTGATGACTTAATATTGCCTCATTAAAAACCTTTCTAGGTAAACCCATTGGGAAAAACCCTAGCCAAGGGAAAAAGAGTGCAACAGTCATTTTCCAACACTGGTTAGGTTGATATGCTTCAATAAAGGCATATATGTCTTTGGTACGCTCAGGCTGGTTCTCTCCAAAGGTATTGGTCATCTGGTTGATGTCTCCTCCATGCTCCTTGATTGATGGTGACTTGATGTCCTCATCAGATCTGCTTCATCGAGTTATCCCCATCAAGTCTACCTCACCTCTATGCATACAAGTTCGCAAGGAAACCAGCATCTCCTTTGTTACCTCGACAACATCCACAGGCTACTTCGTGTTCTCAGAGAACATAGAGATAGAATCAGGAGAGGATTCACAAGAGCAAGTGACAATGGAGAACCCACAGTGATACACACCTGAGATAGAGATCTAGAATGTATAACTCGGTGAGGTTATAACGAAAGGCGAGAGAGACTCGGCGACTCTCGGATATAACCAGAACGAGGGGTGGAGTGATGATCTGGGGATGGCTCAACCCAAATGACACGGAAAGGAGAGAAAATGGAAGGATAGCGACACGTAAAGTATGGATGCTTTCATGATACAGCTAGCTGGACAAGGATTCCGAGCAACGACTCGAGGAATGCTTGGCGGAGGAATGATTCTAGAGCTACAACTACTTGAAAACGAAGGAGAGAAAATATCTCAAAGGGGTTTAGATTAAAGGTAGGTTAACGTTATAAAGGAGCGTCTTATGCCTTTATATAGGCTTACATTTAGGGTTCTCTACTTAATGAAATAAGGCAACGCTTTACAAGCTTAGCGGGCCGCATAAAGACAAAAACCAATAAGAAAGAAAAGGAAGTCTTGATAGCGGAGCTTCCTTGGGATAGGATCACGGCCCAATATTTGTCCAGCTCACCGTGAATGTTTCCAAGTGAACGGATATTCGGTTAGGCCATGATGCGCTGGTTCTCAATGCCTCATTATAAAACCTCCCCGGTAAACCACTTTGGGATAAACACGGGGTAAGGAAAAAGAGTACGAGTCTACCGAAGTCTTAGGGTGGCGTTATCCATTTGAGATAATGTGTGACGCTTTAGACTATGCAGTAGGAGCAGTTTTTGGTCAGCGAATCGACAAGAAGTTGCATGTTATCCACTATGCAAGCAGAACCTTAGATGAAGCTCAGGGGAGATATGCAACAACAGAGAAAGAGATGCTCGCTGTCGTGTTCGCCATAGAGAAGTTTAGAAGTTATTTGGTGGATCAGAAGGTAACAGTATACACGGATCATGCTGCACTACGTCACATATATGCCAAGAAGGACACTAAACCAAGACTTCTTAGATGGATCCTCCTTATGCAAGAATATGACTTGGAGATAGTTAACAAAAAGGGTATCGAGAATGGAGTAGCAGACCATCTCTCCAGAACGCGAATTGATAGCCCGGCACCAGTGAATGACTCCATGCCTAAAGAACAGCTTATGTCTGTAGGAAGTTTAACTCAACCCGTGACTCGACATGGCCACTCGAGTGAGTTACTATAAATCACCCTGGTACGCAGACTTAGCAAATTATAAGGCAACTGGCCATAAACATATGCACCTTGGTGCATTGCTAGGAAAAAGCTATATAGAGATGCAAATCACTATTTCTGGGACAAATATTACCTTTACAAAAGGGGGGCAGATAGTGTGTTTAGAAGATGCATTGCTGAAGTGAGAGGAGTCCTTGAACATTGTCACGGTTCCACGTACGGAGGGCACTTTGCCACTTTCAAGACAACTCGGAAAATCCTTCAAGCAGGTCTATGGTGGCCAACGATGTTTAAAGACACGAAGAATTTCATTGTTTAATGTGACGCATGCCAGAGGATGGGCAATATAAGTAAGAGAAATGAGATGCCTCATAATCAAATCTTAGAGGTGGATGTATTTGATTGTTGGGGAATTAATTTCATGGGTCCTTTCAACCGCCCATCTCATGGAAACAGCTACATCTTGGTAGCAGTTGATTATGTCTCCAAATGGGTCGAAGCAATAGCATCACCAACCAACGAAAGGTTGTCTTGAAGATCTTCAAATCAATCATTTTCTCCAGGTTTGGAGTTCCCAGAGTTGTGATAAGTGATGGAGGATCCCATTTCATCAATAAGCAATTTAAAAATCTTCTGAAAAAACATGGGGTGAGACATAAGGTTGTGACACCTTATCACCCTCAGACAAGTGGTCAAGTCGAAGTGTCCAATAAGCAGATCAAAACAATTTTAGCCAAAGTGGTGGGAACTTCGAAAAGAGATTGGGCATCTAAACTTGATGATGCTCTGTGGGCTTACAGGACAGCATACAAGACCCCTACAGGACGAACTCCTTTTCAGCTACTATAAGGAAAATCTTGCCATCTACCTGTGGAGTTAGAGTACAAAGCACTCTGGGCTACAAAAATGTTAAATCTTGACCTCTTATCAGCTCAAGAAAAGAGGAAGGTAAGTTTGCACGAGTTAGAGGAAATAAGACTTGATGCATACGAAAGCTCAAAGGTTTATAAGGAAAGAACAAAAGCTTTCCATGACAAAATGATCCAACAAAAAGATTTCACTGCAGGAGATCAGGTGTTACAATTCAATTCCAGACTCAAACTTTTTCCTGGCAAGTTGAAGTCAAGGTGGTCAGGCCCATTCCACATAAAAGAAGTCTTACCATATAGAGCAATCACCTTGTTGGACCCTGAAGGCAGAGAATTCACTGTGAATGGACAGAGAGTCAAACCATATATAGCAGATCAAGGCATACCGCACGACACACCACTCGATGTGGGTGATGTTAGGCAAGCCTAACAAATGAAAGTCAAGCTAAGAGACTTAAAACAAGCTTATTTGGGAGGAAATCTCATGATTATCCCTGTAAATATTTTTCATTTTAAGTTTTCTTAGTTTCTGTGATTTTAATGTTTTCTATTTAGTGTTTTGATGTCTCAGGAAGTTTGGTGAGGTCGAGACAAGGAAATCCCACCGCAGTCGAGTACATCACTCGAACACAGGACTCGAGTAAACCACTCGACCCCATGGTCGAGTGGCCCAGGTTCTATCTGAAAATCTATTAAATCTAAACTTTTAATCTTAGCCGCTCATCTAACCTTATCCATTCCTCCTTACTACACCTACTCGACTATAGTGCTCGAAGTTGATTAAAGTCACACTTTTTCCCTTTCTCATTTCGGATCTCGTTTAGCTCTTCTCACGAAAATTTTGATGTAGGTTTGAAAGACATCTTTGAATTCATTCCGAAAGATTCGTGAGTCATCATGTCTAGAAGAGGTCAATTTGTCCGAAAAAGAGGCAAACATCAGCCGCAACCATCGCACGAAACATGATGCGAGCTTGGAGAGAAATACCTGCCTTCGAAGATGAATCTCATGACAACGAAGCCCAGACTATGCAAGGCTTCCATGACGAGGAAGGGAGAAGTGGTCAGAGCTCTAGAGCTGTCACGGAGAGCGAGTCTGAAGAAGTTATTGAAAGAGAGATAGAAAGAAGGAACAAAGGAGCAACAACCATTACATCAGAGGAAACGGAAGATAACTCCATTACAGCCCTAAAGTCAATGAGGTTTCACAGAACAAGATATCCTCATCTCGCGACAATGGAAGCCCCGGGAATCACGGAAGAGGTGACAAGCTTACTCAGAGCAGCCAATCTCCAAGTCCTCATGACTTACCACTTCCTCGCTTACAAAAACAAGACATGCCAATTTCTGTCAACTATGAAGGTCGCCTACACGCTGACCATAGGAGCATGATTACGGATGGCAGTCACAAGTTTATCTACTTGATGGTGGATGGGATCACTCATACACTGAGTTTCAAGCAGATCAATGCGTTGTTTGAATTTGAGGAAGGTTTGGGAATGAAGCCAGATTACAGCAACACTAAGCTTATGAAGTTGTGGAAAACTCTGGGAGGAAGAACACCCTTCAAGACTTCTCGGTGAAGAGCTCCGACATAAGGAATCCTTCTTCTGGTAGTTCCACCAATCGTGGCAAGTACCATTTTCGCTAAGAAAAATACCGTGCGTTAATGACCAAGAACTGCAAATGATGGATTCAGCTCTGAAAGACTTCATTCTATATGCTTCATTTGAGGATATGGAAAACGGGATTATCATGGAAGGAGATAGGAATGGTGCTGGGAATGCTGAAATCCTAGTCATAAATCTTACCTCATACAAGGCATATGCTTCTAAACTCCACAGGATGAACAAAGAAGGAGACATCACCATAGGGGGATTGGTAACGCCCATTTTACTCGCCTATGGGATAGACCTGACCATGAGTGACGAGTCTGAACCTCAATGGTTAGACGTCGCTCATCTTTAAAGCTCCTCGATACTAGGCCCGAGTATGGTTGATGACCAATATGTCTACAACTTCTCGCACCCCCTGATGAAGAAAGCCAAAGTCCTCCTACCATTCCAAGAAATGCCAAAGCTCACTGAAGGAGACAGCGTTGAATTTTGTCCCACCTCTTCACCTCCTTTACATGACTAGAGTCCAGAGAGATGTTGTGGTGGAAGTGAAGGAATCTATTCCTCAGCCTGAGAGGTATGATTTCGATGAGGAAGTTTGCACCAACTTGGGAATGGTGAGTAAGAAGTTGACCTTATCTAGACGATGGTCTAAATGGCAAGACAAGACCATCAAGAAACTTAAAGGCAAGGTCAAAGAACTTACCTCATCGGTGAACGACCTGACAACAAGTGTTAGGGAATTGCAAATTAGTCAGCAACCCTAACCACCCGTTTACCCTCCACGCAAGAAGCTTGGCAAGGACTCACTCCTTCACCCATCACTAACGCCACGCAAGCTCGAGTCAACCAAGACGCCGATCCTCAGTTGAAGACACATGGGGAGAGAAGGGTTTATATCCAAACCCCAACTTCAGAAGAAGATGAACAGCCCCACTTTCAGCCCACTCGACCGGTTCAATCGAGTAGACTACTCGAGTCGGCTTAGAGGAGACCTACCATCCGACGTCCAGCTATTGATGAAGAAGATCAATCAGACCCAAACTGCCTCACTCAACGTAGACCTTCAAGGAAGCTCACTCGACCTAGTCACTCGAGTCAGCCAGCCGAGTCCTCTTACACCCACGATTCCATGGATGACTACCTCGATTCCTACTTCTTCAGCCGCGAATGAGGTACCACACCCTTACCCTTGTAAATACCATAGCATATTTTTGTTTTTCTTTGTTTTAAAATATCTTAGGCTTTCCTTTAAATTTTTATTACACAAGGGACTGTGTAATTTAAGTTTGGGAGAGTGTCTAAGAGATGTATTTGACATGTTTACCTTGTTTTCTTATTCAAATTTTGCATCCATCTATGTGCATCTAAAACCCATAAAAATTTGAATTTTTTTTAGAAAATGATTTCACAAAAACAGAGTGTCATGTAGTTGCATTTGCTTAGGATTGTTGCATTTAGCATAGGGGATGATGACGAAGTTAAACCGATTAAAGCTTAATAGCCAAACATATGATTTCAGTGCCTTAGTTACAAGTTGTCCTATGCATTCACCTTAGTTTGAAACATAAGGCTGCACCTTGCTTGGAATTGAACTTAGCACTCTCATTTGGTTTAAAACTTGCTGTAACTTGTAAATCTATCCCTATGAATTTGAACCTTAATTTTGAAACTTAATTATCATGATATGCTCTAAAACATAAAACTCATGGATACCTCAAAATACTTGGGTTTTTTTCACGTTTTACCACTCTTGCTAATCCAAGTAGCTGCTCTCACCTTTAGAGCAGTTTTACCATACCAAAACCATGACTTCTTTCAGACCATTAAATCACTCTTGTGTGTGAGAGGCCTTTTACATTCTGATTGAGCTTGGTAGCAAGTGTTAGGTTGGTGCCGACAAGGATAGTATCCCATGTAGAGTCTAGCTCACGATTTTTGAGTTAGTATAGTTATAGGGAGTCATTGTCCTGGGTTGGTGAGAGTGAGCATAAAAGAAGGAGTGAAAAGAGAAAAAATATATATGAAAAAAGTTTCTAAGGAGTTGGGAATATGTATAAGATTGTTTGGTCTAGTAAAAGATCTGGAAGTTTGAAAATAAAATGAAAAGTTAAGCTCAGTGTAGTTAAAAAGAAAAGAAACCGAGTCCAAGTAGAGCACTCGAGTGAACTGCTCGAGTGAACCACTCGAGTCCAAGCTTTAAATCAAAGTTTAAGAAAGTTTAAAACCCAGATCCGCTAGATTTCGCCTTTGTAAAGAAATTTCTACTCCTTAGAACCAAAAGGACCAAGGGAAAAGAAAAAGATTGAGTAGTTTTGAGATTTTATGTGAGGCTAGGGGTTGAGAGTCATAGTCATCTTATGGGTAGATGATATTCTATCCTTGTATGCATCAATTGGCTATCCTACCTTTAGCTTTCTGCTAAAGCTCAATCACTTCTTTGAGAGATCCTGATACTTGCGCTTAAACCAGAGGAAGAAGAGATCATTCTAATCTCTTCAAACTTGTCCCTCAGCCAAATGAGTTTTAGTTATTGCATATCATGATCCACCAGTTAGTTATTTAATCAATTTTAAAGGGATAGTTTACTTTGAATGCTTGTTTTGCCTGAGTCTTAGTGTTGAATTCTATGTGATGAGTATGGCTAAAGCTTTTAAGTAAAACTGTTGTGATTTGCATGCTAGAACTATTAATTGTGGTGTTGACTTCAGAGGTTTGCTTAGTTTGCTAGGTTCCGAGTCCCCACTTTCAACCTTACTCCTTTCATCTTATTCTCTCTATTTGCTTGAGGGTAAGCAAAGGATAAGTTTAGGGGAGTTTGATAACATGGCATTTTGGCATGTTTTTACTATTGTTTTATTGCAACTTAGCATAGGTTTTAGGCATTACTCTTATCACTTATTGCATTTATTTGACATTTAGGATATTTAGTCTTTTTGCATTAGTTTCCATGCATTTGGCATACATGTGGTACTTTCAGGTACTTGGAGCTGCAAGGAGCCATCACTCGGGTGACATCTTAGGCTATGAAGCGACGTGAGGATTTCTGCAAGGAATGCCTACTCGAGTGACTGGAAGCCATACAAGTGAAGACTGCCCAGGAAGCTCAAGCCACTCGATTGAGTTACGCAGATAAAGACTCGATGCAAGCTACTCGACTAGTCCACTCGACTGCTCGGTCGAGTGGAGAGCAACGCCTCGACAAGATTCCACGATTTATAAGCGAGACATTCATTAACCCTAATTCTCTTGTATAATGATAACTCGGAAGCGTAATTTTTTGAGACCTATTTTATTTTCTCGCCACTTTTAGTAGATTTAGCTTATCTCTCTTAGTTTTCTCTCTAGTTTTATCTTTAGATTTTGATTCGGATTTTTGCAACTCTTTTGTAATTTTAATAGATCGAGTTTATCGTTACTTGTTCCTTTTTAGTATCTTCTTCCTCTTCAGATCATCTTTCATCTATGACGAGTCAAAGCTCTTCTGGGTTCTTGATTTTAATGATGATCGCGATGTGTGAGTAGTGAATTTAGGGATTTCGGGGATGGATTAGGGTGATCTCACTCGATCTCTATGAGTTTTTGTTGATTGTTCGTAGATTCGTCTTTAGATCCCTCTTGGGTTAGTGATTTTAATGCTTGCTCTTTTCTTGCCAATTAGAGCATGATCGTAGGTGACTTCATGAGCATCAAAAGTGCCTTGAACCATCAGATCCACTTTTTCCAGGGATTAAGACATAATAACGTGAGAGTCGGTGCATCAGATGTTGATTTACGTCAGATCCAACTACTCACTTGTTATGAGTCTTTCTTGGCTTTGACGGATCGACCCTTAGTGCAAGATTTGTAGTCACTGACCTCTAGGCTTGAGTAGGCTAGATCTTCAAATCCATCACCACGACAGTGGGTTGGGTTGGTGTGCCACGGGTTGTCATAAGCGTTGGAGGATCCCACTTCATCAATAAATTGTTTGAGACCCTCTTAAGGCAGTATAGAGTAAAGCACAAGGTACCCACGCCTTATCATCCCCAGACCAGTGGCCAAGTAGAAGTTTCCAACAAATAGATGAAGGTCATCCTTGCAAGAGTAGTGGGGATTCTAAAGAGAGACTGGGCAGCCAAAGCTTGATGACACCCTCCGGGCTTATAGAACTGCTTTCAAGACTCCTATTGGGAGAACACCATTTCAACTTTTCTACGGGAAAGCATGCCACCTACCAGTAAAAATCGAGTACAAAGCTATATGGGCAACAAGGCTCTTCAACTTTGATCTAAAGATAACTTCAGGAAAAAGGAAACGGATTTACACGAGTTAGAAGAAATCAGGCTTGATGCTTATGAAAGTTCAAAGATTTACAAGAAGAAGACAAAAGCCTTCCACAACAAGAAGATTCTGCCAAAGAAGTTCATGTCTGGTGATCAAGTGCTACTCTTTAACTCAAGACTCAAGCTCTTTCCAGTAAAACCTTAAGTCAAAATGGCCAGGACCATTCACCATCAAGGAGGTCCTACCTTATGGAGCTATCACTCTTATTGGCAAGGAAGGAAATGAATTCACTGTGAATGGGCAGAGAGTAAAGCCTTACATGGCTGCCAGGATCATTCGAGAGGGGACCTCAGTTCCTCTTTACGAGCCACCCCAAGCCTGATAAAGGGTGAAGAGTCAAGCTCAAAAACTCAAAACAAGCTCACATGAGAGGAAGTCCCATGCATATCCTTTATATATATATATATATACAGCTTTTAGTATCTTTGCTATGTTTTTCTGACTGATTATGGTTAGTAAATCCCCAAAAAAGAAGATTGAGCACGAGTTGATTAAAGAGCAGAAGAAATTTAAGTGGAAGTACACTAGCTCTGGATGATAACTTGGTTTGAAAGTCGAGTTAGGAAGTCCTACGCTCAATACTCGGCATATACACTCGACGCATCATATCGAGTCAAGTGGATCAAGGAGAGGACTCGGTCAACAAACCGAGTTCAATGTCAGGAGGGCAGACTCGATGTCACATCGAGTTGGGAAGATCGAGTTCTACAATGAAGAACCCACCAACTCGATTTCAGTTCCTGATTGCACTCGGGAGAGCATGGAGGCGTACACATACACCTTCTTTAACAACCCTTGAGGTAACAATTCCAACACTTCATTGTAGATACCATCGTATTTAGTTTAGATTTCTTTTGATTCTTGAACTCTCCTTTCAATTTTTATTACACAAGGGACTATGTAATTTAAGTTTGGGGAAGGGTTTAAGATGTATTTGCCATTGTTTTCTGTTTTCTTATTTCAAATTGTGCATACTTTGAGTCATTATCTGTTGCATATAAAAACCCATAAAAATTTGAAATTTTTTTGAAAATCATTCCACAAAAACAGAGTGTTCATGTAGTTGCATTCGCATTTTAGGATTGAGTCTAGTTGCATTTTATTTAGGATTGATGGATATGCATATGGGATTATGATGAGTACAACCGTGTAAGCATGTTGAGTGAGTTTGAAGTTAAGATAGCACCATGCTTTGAATGCATAACTTGACATTCTTGTCTTGATTGAAACATGTTGTGATCTGATGTATTTTCCTATCTATTAGAACCTAAACTTGACCAATAATTATCATGTCTATGCATTGAATTTGAACTCATGGATACCCATATACATACTTGGATTTTTCTTTCCCCTGTTTACCACTCTTGCTGATCCAAGTAGTTGATTCCCATTATTGGAACAGTTTCCCCAATCATTAACCTACCTTTCTTTCAAGCCATTAATATTTGCTGAGTGTGAGGCCTTGTTTTTGGATTGAGCTCGGTAGAAAGTGTTAGGTTGGAGCCCAAGGATAGGTTTTCATATAGTTCTAGTTCAGATTCTTTGGATTAGATAAGACTAGGTGGGAACTTGATTCTGGGTGGGAATAGACTAGGAACCTTAACTCGGTCAGTGGACTCGATGAGATAGACTCGATTTGCCATATCGAGTTATGCAAACCGAGTGGTTAACCTTTTAGTCTTAGATTGGTTGAAAAGAAAAGGAAGAAAACGAAAAAAGATTTTGAGAAGAGGGATATGTTAAGTCACTACTCTAGTAAAGGATTTGGGAAGTTCAAAAAAGAGAAAGAATAGGCACTAAAAATAGAAAAAAAAAGAAGGCAAAAGCCTGAAAATGTCTTATGAAGTAAGAAGAGCCATAGCCAATAAAAATCCAATCTGATAGAGTAAGTAGTTGTGTAAAGATAACCTCTCCTTAGAATGAAAAGAAAAGAAAAAGAAAGAATGGTTTGAGCTAAAAGGAATTCAAGGCAGAAAAGTGCCTAAGGGTAAAATTAGGATCATCTTCTGGGTTTAGATTTAGATTTGGGGGTGTAATCTCAATGGGTGTTTGAGTAGATGAGAATCTATCTTTGTATGCATAGGTTGGCCCTTTACCTTTACCATTCTTCTAAAGCTCAGTCTTTTCCATGAGAGATCCCTGTTATGAATTTGCTTAAACAACTTGTAAAGAGACCATCTTTGTCTCTTAACATTTCCCTTAGCCAAATGAGTTCATTGGATGCATAGCTTGATTTATGGTTTCTGCTTAATGAATGTTAAAGGGATTGGCTGATTTGAATGCATGAGTAGGTTAAGACTGAAGGTTAGGTTGCGTTGAGAATAGCATGGCTAAGGTTTTTTAAAGTAGAACTCACTTGGATTAAGGCCATTGAACTATTAACTAAGACATTCAGTTTATCTTGTTTATTGGCATGCTTTTAGTTCTGAGTCCCCGCTTTCAAACCTCTTCTCCAGCTTATCCTTGTTTGTTTGCTTGAGAGCAAGTAAAGACTAAGTTTGGGGGAGTTGATGTCTCTATATTTTACCACATTTTAGCATGTATTTCTCATCATTTAGATATGGTTTCATCACTCTTTTCACCCTATTTACTGTCTTTTTTCACTCATTTATCATTCATACTAGGTTTTGGATTAGAATTGCATACACATTGCATTTTGGAGTAGTTTTCAGGTCAATTGGATGCTTTTTGGAGATTTGCTGGAGATTGTGGAAGATTGGTGTGGAGCACTTTCGATGAGAGTAACTTCGGTCTAGCAACCAAAGTCCACTACTTGAGGTACAAGCCGAGTCGTATGCCAAGACACTGCCTTTGGAGGATCACATTGTCGCTAGAGGACTCGACCTGATGACCGAGTTGAAGGCCAAGACCCCAAATTTAAATATTTCATCAATTCGGCCTCCAGTACTGGATCTACAGACCGAATTCGACCACCTTTATATTCAGTTTTAGTTTTTCTGTTTGTTTGTGTTTTAGGGCACCCTTTAAAAAGTCGTTCCTGTAAGAACCTTAATTATCTTTTTTGCTTTAGTTTATGTTTTTTCTTTGTAGCCACCTGAAACCTTTGTGATTTTATATTCTAGATCTACTCTTTTCCTTTATCATTTCGCATTTAATTCCTTCACAATCCTTCTAATCTCATCATCATAAATCTGAATATGCACTTTATTTTATTTTCTGGGTTTGAGCATTTTACGATGATTTCTAAGTAGTGAACAGTTCTTGAGGAATGGTTAGATCTGTGTAAGAATCTTAATGTCCTTAGATGTTTAAGCTTAAAATTGAATAAATCCCTTATGGATTAGGTGTTTGTAATGTTATTCCTTGCTAACCCCTTGGAATTAGATCCTAGACATTTCACACCCGGAAGGTGTTTGATGAAATGCATGATCTACTAATCCCAAAGATTAATAACTTTTCACGTAGAGATTTGTAGTTGTAGTTGTATTTTGACATTGATGGACTAGTTCTTAATGCTTTCTTATGCTATGTTTCATTGATACTGGCTTTTTGTCTCATTGAATAGGTGTTAAGATTAGGACGTGGCATAGGTTTGTAGGTGTCATCACGAGTGGATTCACCTTTTCTGTGATGTTCATCGTCTAGTGATAGCTACTGTGAAGTTGATTAAGCATCTTGGAGAGATTAGGAGGAATCACTGATCCATAAACCCATTCCTCAAGACCTAGCTTCTTATTAATTGTTACAATCGCTTTGTTTGATTTCTCATTCTGCCTAGTTTCTATTTCCTTTTTGCACTTAGAACTTGTTAGATTATCGAACAACTATATATTTGGCTTGAATTAAGTGTATTTAATCATATCCTGATTGCATAACAACACACTCATTTGCATTAACACCTCATCTGCTGCAATGACATGATAACCTTGAGGAATTGAACCTGATAGAAAAATCCTGCTATCAATAGGTAGGATTGACAAGTATGTCATTAATTCTTGAAAGGGCTCTTCGCATCTGCCATCCCACCCGAACTGCTCTTTAGTGCCATCAGATTTTTTCTTCTGCTCCTTCCGTAGCAGCTGGTAGAATGGTAGGCGTTTGTTTGTTAATCTAGCTATGAATCGGTTCAAGCGGCGATTCTTCCACTGGTTTGTTGGACCTCACGCTTATCCCTTGGTGACGGGAGATTTTTATTACCATGATTTGTTTTGGGTTCACCTTGATTGCTTGTTGCATGATGATGTAGCCTAGGAATTCTCCCGAGGTAACTCAAAAAGTGCATTTGTTTGGGTTAAGTTTCATCCCATACACATTTAGGGTTTGGAAGCAGTCCCGAAGGTGAGTGGTGTGGTCCTCAACTTTTCTCGACTTTACAAGTATGTCGTCAATGTATACATCCAATGTGTTTCCTAATTGCTCAGAGAACATACGATTGACGAGCCTTTAGTATGTGGCTCTGGCATCTTTTATCCCAAAAAGCATGACCTTGTAGCAGTATGTGCCATGGTCGGTGATAAAATGCTATTTTTTCTCGGCCATCGGGTTGCATCATGATTTGGTTGTATTCGAGAAAGCATCCATGAAGGAAAGGAGCTCGTTTCCCGAGTTGCTTCTATGAGTCGATCTATGTGGCGCAGCGGAAGCTGTCCTTTGGGTATGCTTTGTTGAGATCTGTGAAATCACAGACTCTCCACTTACCATTTTTCTTTTTTACCACAACCGGGGTTGGCTAGCCAGTCCGGATATCTCGACTCTCCACTTATTATGCGGCGGATAAGCGAGTGACTTCATCATTAACCACTTTTTTCCCTTTTAGGCCTGAGCTTACACCTCTTATGCTTGATAGGTTTAAAGGTAAGTTCTACGTTGAGCTCGTGGGCTTATGATGGATGGGCTGATCCTGGCATATCGCTGGTTGCCCAGGCAAAATTTGAATCATTTAAGTGCAAGAAACGTATTAGTTAGGTGCTTAGTGTCAAGATGCCGCCATCGATGCTTACTACCGTGATTAGCTACCATGATTTTCAACACCAAGGGATTGTTATGGGGACGTCAACTCCTTAAGTATCCGCGATCGGAGAATATCAGGCTTGAGAACTGTTTTTGCGAGATGATCAACGTTGGATTGTTTCCATTTTAGTGCTGTCAAGATCTTTCACTTTGGTGCTGTTTGATTGATCTGGCTGAATCATTACAGCTTGTCAGGCCTCCCATGATCATCGTGGACCTTTTCGTATTGTTTAGATACTAGTCGCCGTTGTTCAGTCGCTTTTTCTTTGGTTCTTCGAGCACGGGGAAAATTGGTAACGGAGGCAGGGCTTTCGGCTGTGGTCTTTTTTTCGGCCCAAGTAGTTAGTTTCCATTGCTCCAAACTGCTCCGCCTCCGATCTTTTGTCCTTCCAGGTTCTTTTGCCTCTTCTTCTCGCCGATACTTGGAGATCAGTTGATTTTGCATGGTTCGGCCCTGCGATGTCCTATCCCCTGGGACTTCTATGCCCTGGGACTTTGTGGAATGTATAGTAGTTGGGCTCTTCGTTGCCCGATGAGTTAGGTGAGGATTTAATACTAACGAGCTTGTTTCAAAGAAGCTATTGTTGATAGTTTTGTTTCGTTTGCAGCTGGTTACAGGTGGTTGCCAATCTTGATCGCTTTGGCTAATCTCTTGATTATAAATCAAGAAATTTGCTGCATGTTTACATTTATCGTCGTGGTTTTTGTTGGGGGCAGTGTAGTGCTGACAAAGTTCGCGATACTTTTCCTTCGGTCTTTATTTAGTTATATGGGCCCGAGGTGAAGCGTGTTTTTAGCCATGGCAGCCTGGTCCTCCTCTATCTTGATATATCTCGTTGCAAGATGCAAGGCATCTTCCAAGGTGGCTGGTTGGTTGACCTTCGAGGATGCGGCTGCTTGCTGCAACGCCGTGGAGTCATATCGTTGGGTCATGTCCCGAGCGTGGTTGGGATCCTTGTCATCGCCTGGGCCTTCTTTTAGTGCATCCGAGAATGTCTAGGTCCCCACAGCAGCACCAATTGTTGGTGGTCGATTGCAACAAGGGTAGTTCAGTACTATAAAGAGGGGTTCGTAGACTTTCATAATTAAAAGAAGGCTCGGGAATTACAATGCCCAAGGTCTGAAATGATTGGCTACAAATGAATGCCAAGATCGATTATGATGAGTAGGGAGGTATGATTAAAGGCTTCGATATGGCGTGATATGTCGTTTGACTAGTCAAAGGTCGGAGTTAGCCAGGGACGAATGTTCGACAAGGTTCGGGAACTGAGGTTGATTGTTCCACCGAGGCTTGATTCACGGCTGTCCTTTAGAAGTCGGATTGCTCATTCGTGTTAAGTGCACCTGCTCCATTCTCTCCCTAATTTTTGATTAGCTTTATATGACAATGATCCTCCTTGTTTATATAGATTGCTTTTACATAATCCTCATCTAATCCCCCTTACCTAGCAGGTGCCTTGGGATTTGAGCTTGGAGTTGGGCTGACGATTCTTCTTCTGGCTTTTAAATGCTTTTGGGCTTATTATGCGTTGATAATTGGGAAATTTAGGCCGAGCTTTAGGTTTGGTGCTCGGTCTACCTCCTACATCCACTCATTTTACTGTTAAATTATGTACTTCCACATGGTGCTATTTGATCCAATCGTTTATTATTCTTCTTTGTCGATGGAAAATAAACCATGTCGATGAAAAATTCTAATGGATATGGGTACAAACCCGTAAGTAAATGATTATTTGAAGAATTGATATATTGTCTTTTTAAGTGTTTTTAAGCATCAATTTTGCATAAGTATCTTGTGTTTGCATTGCACATTTAGGTCTTTAGGTGCATGTTTGCATATATTTCTTGTTTTCAATAGGTATTGGAGTGAGCTATGCAAATAGAGGATCACTTAGATGCAAAGAACAAAAATGATTATTCAAAACCAACCCAAAGTGTCTCCAAAACAACTCAGATGAAGACCTTCCCTTGTGTTTTAGCTCTAGAATCCTTGATGAAATTTATATAAAATTAAGTTATCTTTCTAATGGCGGTGGTCTCGAGAAATTTAGATCAGCAGTTAAGGATATACACTCCATTTAGTGAAGAACGGTCTCACCCAACGGCCTCGTGTCACCATTGTGGAGATGGCGAAAACTGACCGAGGGAAACGGGCCATCAAATGGCCCGACTTCATGACTCTGATAGCTCTGTTCGACCAAATGCCCCGAACTTACGTGCCCGATGGAGTGCAATGACTAAATGCCCCGACTTCGTGACAGCCATGACACCTCCAAAAATTCTGATTTTGATCCTCAACTGGTTCAATTCAAGTTGATTTCAGGTGGTTATGTGTTTAACCCATTTCTATTGCCTTTTTATATAAGTAGCCCTCAAACCTAATCAGAACCCTTATGATTTGTTTTGAGAAATTCTCTCTTAGCCTCTTTTAGGTCTTTGTATGAATCATTCAATTTCTAAGTACCAAACCTCTTTCTCTTCTTAAATCTTACGACTATTCTTCTATTAATCATGATTATGCATCAATCAAATAAATTGATTTTTGTTTTCATGATTATGAATGAGTAGTCTTTAAGATGAGTTTAGGGTTTGGTTAATTAGGATTATTTTATCAGTTAATGATGATGTTTAGGAGTAGATCATAGGTAATTATTTAGGTTATTAGTAATGTTAGATTAAGCTTGTAACTGAGAAATCTAGATCATTAACATTTTATACCAGAAAAGTGTTTGATGAAATGCTTGAAAGAACCTAAATATGTTTTTTATGCTTAGCCTATGGAAGTAGTGGATTAGGGTGATTAGTAGTTAGATTAGACTTAATTATTAATTATCATTGATCGTTTGGTAGCCAACGGGAGTTATTGATTATCAAATGACTATTGAATGAATTATTACCATGGAAGTGGATTAATCTAGATAGTGATCCTTAACCTAGTATAGTGTTCTTAATGTGTCTTTAGCATCATTAAACATTCTATATCTCATCTAGATCATTATCATTCTCGAGACTTTTCGCCTTTTATTATTTGATTTCCAAAAACGGTTTTAGTTGTTATGTGATTTGCTTTCATTTATAAACGGTTTTATTTGATTTGGTTTCAAACCACAATCTCTTTTTGCCTGAGCTCAGAGTAGAATCCTTGCACTCTTCGCGTGTTAGCTCTGTTGTCTTCAGTAGATCGATTCCCAGTTGTAAAAACCTCTTTATCAAGAATCTCAAACACTCCCACAAAATCTAACAAATTTTAATGAACACTATAGAATGCAAAGTTTTCATAAAAGTGCTAGAAATAAAATAAAATACAGTTTTTTACAAAATAGTTCTATTATGTATAAATACATCGACAAATAATTGTGAATTGTATGTTATCTTGAAACATGGTGTCTCCCCCCTTGGGCTAATGACAAGCCTACACATACTGTTGCCAACAACTATAATAGTAAACTCGTTAGCAATATGACTGTATAAACGTCAAGTTTCGAGTCTAAAACCTGTGCAATTTATTTCATTATAAAATCCATGGTCTTGAACTAACTGCATTTATGGAGATCCCACGTCTGAAATTGGGGTTGTTGCTCTGATCATGAGGCTTTGGATGAAGGCTATTGTCTACAAAATAAAATATAACTACCCACATTATCCTTCTTAGTAATCGTTTAATACCTGATCCTTTACTCATACTCATCAATATAGTGTGTTTATTTGACACCCTCGACTCAACACTCAACAGACATTTACATAATTGGAAACGTGATTAGCTCGATTTATAACAAAAAAAAAAATGAAAGTACGAAATCATAAATGACGCTATATTTGAATTGTTAGTTTTACCAACTATTAAATTCAAGATCATATAGGGTATTTTTGGTTAAGATAGCTAACATTGTTTCTAATTCTTTTAACTTTTATTAAGTTGAGGTGTAACATACATGTAGGATAATGAATTTGAGTATTAAACTGAGTTAAGTGTTGCGTTCGTGTACTTAATTATATAAAAAAAAAACACTAAAAAGAATTTTCTATATTTATTGGAAATCGGTATAATTGGTTCTTCTATGGGATTTAATATAATATATATACTAATTTTAGTGCATTTCAATGGAAACTGCAAAAATAAAATGTAAAAAAGTTCTAAGGAAAATAAAGGCGGTTAATTTCTTAGAAAAAAAGAGTCCTGTAACCAAAAAAAAACTGAAAATGACAGTATATTTACCATGGTAAACCCTGCACACATGATACTGAATCCTGGGAATTCAAATGGGGCTCTTTCAGATAAAAACCAATCTAGAAGAGGCAAAACCTTTTTTTGTTAGTCGCAAAGTGTTGCATATCTCTTTCAAAGATTTTCATATATAGTGAAACCTGTTAGAGGTGAAAATGCCAACGGAGAAATGACATTTGCAAGTGAACATATGCTTGAAATAATCCCTTGGGCCTTTCCCTGAAATAGTTTACTAAAAATTAGAGTATTTTGAAGTAGATTGTTAATTACAAAATAAAATAAAAAAACCAAGATAATAAGGTTTGATTTTATGTGAATACCAATTCTAATATTTTATTTGTAATCATTTTATTCTCTCATCCATCTTATACCCCGTGTCCTTATGGTTTAGATTATTCATTATTGTATAATAGCAAATGTAATGTGTTATAGAAGTTATTTACTTGTTCATTTGATGCAACTTGTTTGGAAACAATGCTTCGCATCTGCGAATTCAAATTACAATACTGGTAAATGTGTAATTAAATAATAATATAAAATATATTAAAAAAATAGTTAGCATGAAAACTTACACATGAATGAGGGAATATAGAGAAAAGTGAAAATATGGCCGCCATATATGGAACCTGTTCGTTTCAAATTCTTTAGCCAAAAATTAATTCTAGAAGCACTTCTCATAAATGTCAAATGATATAACGAAGACGAGGAACCATCCAAAAAGAAAAATGTAAATATTTTCTTGAAAATTTAAAATTAATACCCACGAGGACCATGCCACACTAAGGAGGAATATCTGCACAAATCGATTTGGAAACATATATATTAGAGAACAAAAAATAAAGTATAGGGAACACATAAGGATGATAGGTAAGAAAAGTTGCTTACATGGGCACATCCAAAAAAAAGACCAATTGAGAGCAGCTTCTGCTCTTTTAAAGCAGGAACTAGAATGGGCATGAAGAGCAACTGTAAAACTATTTTGTAAGTTACAAAATATATATATAATTTCCTATCAAAGTAAGCATACTGTTATATTTACCTGTGAAATAGACCCTGCAACACCTGATATGATCATCAAGTCTGCGAACTGGTCTTTGTTAAAGTGAAACTTGGCCTTTAAATAGTACTGCGTGAAGAAATCGACAAAACATAAATACATATATTCTGAGAAATACGCCATCAATAATCCAAAACTTTTGTTTTTACAAAACATAGTTTTCTGGAGTCATGTCATACAATAACTTATTCAAATTATTGTCTCTTATTGGCATTTTAAATTACAACAGAATGTTTATAGCGCGTAAACCAAACAAAAGTTATAAAAAAAACAAAAGTTATTTATTTATATATTTTTTGGGTAAAATGTGACAATTCTTTATTATCCTTCTTATTGTGAAAACGTACCATAGATGAAGCATGTAGACCTGCCTCACCAAGACTACTAAAGAACGAAACCATCGCAACTTGAAAAAAGTGGAACGCTGAAATATTCAACTTGAGTAATAAATCCACGTGAATGTTATCTTAAACTAATATATAAATTAAAATTAACCGATATTATATGTATTTAAAAATACTAAACCCATTCACATTATCAGAAGAGAACAAAAAGTAAGGAAAAGAGTAAACACACCACCTGCTTTTCATTAGAGAGGCCATTTCACCTACCGAACGAATTACTTTAGATATTCTATTTTTATGAACAGAATAATCTTCAAGTAAAGCAGAACTTAATTTCTCGTTTGAAACAATGGGAGCAGCTAGGTTATTGTCTCGGTGCGAATCTGGTAGGAACATCCTCATGTACATCGTTGATAAAATGGCCATCGTTGTTGCGACCTAACAAGCCGAGAATCAAAGCACTAAAATTAAAACATACACTACTAACGATAAAATACAAATACATACATTTTTGAGTAGATAGAGAGCCTGAAATGTGGCGGAAATAGACAAGAATCGAGCACAAAGAGTAGCGCATACGAATGCACAAGATCCAATCCCGGTAAGTATTGCAAACGCGGAAGCTCGTCGTCCCTCTGATACATTATCAGCCTGACAGTTTTTCCAAAATAATTCCGGAAAATTATATTGCTGGATGATAAAATTTGTATCAATCATCCAATAGAAATATTTTACCACTTTTCACGTTAATTGATTAGAAAAAGGTAAATTAGTAAAAGGGTTCTTGATTCTATTAGATTTACATTCTTCAATAATTTTAGCTAGGAAAGAAAAAGTTAGATGTTTTAAAAATATGAAAATTAATACTAACTTCCAAAAAAAAAAATATTAGCACGAAAACAAAAAAATATATATATATATATATTTTTTTTTTGTCAAAGAAAAAATATTATTGAATCAAAAATCTTTCTAATATATTAACAAAACAAAAAAAAAAAATTTTAGAGTTTCTTTTACTGATGTGTTATCATGTCCATTTTTCTCAATCTTGTTATTTCTCATTTATTTTCAAAGGGTTACATTTAATGGTAGTTAAACACATTTAATGATTTAAAGAAACGATTTCCTTTTGTTTTAAAACAAAATCGTTGACCTTTAAAAGGAATTGAACTAAATCTCCATTGTCATTGCAATGCAATATTTCAATCACGGGGTCCCACTGGGGCATTAGTAATCAATACTACATAATAATTCAATCGATTTAACTCTGGTTTTTCTAACCTTGAATTGAATTTCTCGAGGATGATTTCTAGTTTTCATGGAGATTGTTCCTTTTGCGGTTCCATTCAAAATTTAATGGTTGGCTAGCTGTGCGTAGTTGATGTATTACATTTTAGTTTCCCATATATATATATATATGGATAGTGTTCGCGCATCGCGCCGAAAAAACATCATTTGCTAAATATATTCAAAACTTTATTTAGTTTAGTTTTTGTTGACATTATATATCTTATATAATTTTGATGTATTATAATTTAATATTGAGTTTACATTTATTATTTATAGTATATTCAAACAAAGTTTATTATTATTTTTGTTTTATAGAGTCAAATATTTTATTTTTGGTTGTTTAACCGATATATTTATAAAAAAACCTAATTTTGTATTTTGTTTAGTTTGGGCTTAAATTAGTGTTATAATATATTGTTGATCATATTTATATTTTAACTAAAATTATAATTTAATTGGCTGGGTTAGATTTCAATAACTGTTTCCGAATTACAGAGTTAAGATGGATGGGAGACCTAACCGAAAATGATTTTTTGGTATAGTCTGAAATGAAAATAAAATGCAGAGAAATATCTTATGGTTGTTTAAAAGAATAATAACAAGCCATTAGAGCCTTTTGGAATAGTCCACTGCCCGTATAGAAAAGGGTGGAGCCTATGGATCGAGAGAAGACGTGGGAAACCAACGGACGGTGGCAGTCAGAGCGTTACAAGTGGTATTAGAGCTGAACCCAAAAGAATGTGGAAACATATGAGCTTACACAATTAGGGATGCTGGTTTTGGCCAACAAGGATGTTGCGCTGTGTTAGTGGAGATGATTATAACACCCCAATTTCGTGTATATGGTGATGCATAAGAGGGCTTAAGAGCATTGGTTTGACTACATATATTATCAAAAGTGCATTTATATTTTTCGTCAATCCTCCTGATAGATCTCTAAAGTTAAGCGTGTTGAACTTGAAGTAATTTCGTTTTTTGGTGACCTACTGAGAAGAAATTTCTGGTGTTATACTAGTGAGGACAAAACATAAAAAATTATCTTGTAGGAATTTGTAGAAATAGTAACAAATATTAGTGTATGGCCTGAAGACACAGACTATGGCCTCATTAATTAAGTATAGTCTCATTAATAAAGTAGCGCATTAGTCATCAAACAAAGATTGATTTTGTAGATTTTATTTAATATATTTTCTATTTTAAAATTAACTAATAAGTATATTTTTGGAGAAATGGGAAAAAAATGATGAGGAGAAAAATGGGAAAATTGAAAAAAGTAAGAAAGAGGAAAATGAAATAATCACATATATGGAATGAAGCCATAAAAAATCAAATAAAAAAAGCAAACTAATAAAATAATAAAATATTTTTTTTAATATTTGTGAAATATCCTAAACATCAATCTATTAAGAAGAAAAGAAGTATTATTTAATAAAAAATGTTCACATAAAACAAAAAGGAAAAAAAAGCGAGGAAGGGACATACCACGTAGGCAAGGGCAAGACAAAGAACACTTCCTTCGCAAATAATCGAAGTCAAAGTCTTTAGTACATAGTAGATGTAGAAGACGGTCGTCCCTCTACTATATGCTAAGGTCGATGTAATTATTGAATACCTTTTTCAGCGAAAATAATTAATCAGACCATTCATCCATGTTTTCCAATAGAGTAATTTTGTATATTTGAATTAAGATACTAAGATCGATACTCGCTCTTTGATTCTACAGATACTAGACTTTCAAAAATCAGAAAAGTAAATATTTCAGAATAAAAAATATATATTCAACATTTTCTCAATTTGGAATACGCATAGATATTTGTAATTTCCCATATATAAAAGCAAATGAATTTGAAAACAATATCTTTAACAAAAAAAAACAAAAAGGCATGTGAACCAATATATATATGATGCTTGTGCTATCAAGCAAGGCATAGTTGACGTGGATTAAAAGCTTATTTAAGGTTTAAAGTAGGGACCATGAGTAAACATACCAAGAGGCAAAATGTTGAGTACCATTGGAAGAGTAAGTAAACTTTTTCTCCCATGCTTGTCCGACAAGCTTCCCACTAGTGGCATCATCATCAAGGATCCCACACCCGTGATCTAATAATTGTATATAATAAAAATATATATACAGAAAATAATACCTTTTCGTTTTAAGTATATGATATTTTGGTATAAATTTTAAAAATTTAGGGTATGGTTAAATGTGAAAATAAGTCAAATTTTACATTGAAGAAAATTCACTTATTTCGAAAGAAAAATGATGGAAAATATTATTTGAGAAAAAGAGAAAGATTAGGAATATCAATTAAAGTGTTTAATATTTATAAAGTATTTTATAATCTATACGTACAACTTGTTGAAAGCCAGATAGGTAAATGGCGAGAGAACACTCGTCTTTTCCGGGACATATTGCCGCCATGCTAACGTCTGTCATCACCGGAGCCACGATGAAAGCTGAGAAGCCGTACAAGAAGATGGTCATGAAGAGGTGTCCTAGTCCCTGAAACGTCGTCGTTTCCTCCATTATTAAGAGGTGTTGTAAGCAAGTGAAAAAGTGTTCAGCAGATAAACAACATGAGAGGATTAATTTAAAGAATGATTGTAGAGACGTTGCTTCTTGACGCCTCCATTCGCTTTCTATATATATTTACTTTTTATGCTCTACTTTCGGGAGTCTATGCATACAAGTTAGCAAAAACCAGCATCTCCTTTGTTACCTCGACAACATCCACAGAACTGCCACTCTTTTCGAAGAACATAGAGATAGAATCGAGAGAGGATTCACAAGAGCAAGTGACAATGGAGAACCCACAGTGATACACACTCAGAGTAGAGATCTAGAATGTATAACTCGGTGAGGTTATAACGAAAGCGTAGAGAGACTCAGGACTTCTCGGATAAACTACGAGCGAGGGGTGGAGTGATGATCTGGGGATGGCTCAACCCAAATGACACGGAAAGGAGAGAAAATGGAAGGATAGCGACACGTAAAGTATGGATGCTTTCATGATACAGCTAGCTGGACAAGGATTCCGAACAACGACTCGAGGAATGCTTAGCGGAGGAATGATTCTAGAGCTTACAACTACTTGAAAACGAAGGAGAAAAAATATCTCAAAGGTTTTAGATTAAAGGTAGGTTAACGTTATAAAGGAGCGTCTTATGCCTTTATATAGGCTTACATTTAGGGTTCTCTACTTAATGAAATAAGGCAACGCTTTACAAGCTTAAGGCGCGTAAAGACAAAAACCAATAAGAAAGAAAAGATCTTGATAGCGGAGCTTCCTTGGGATAGGATCACGGCCCAATATTTGTCCAGCTCACCGTGAATGTTTCCAAGTGAACGGATATTCGGTTAGAGCCATGATGCGCTGGTTCTCAATGCCTCATTATAAAACCTCCCCGATAAACCACTTTGGGATAAACACGGGTAAGGAAAAAAATCTGAGTCTACGAAGTCTTAGGGTGGCGTTATCCATTTGAGATAATGTGTGGCGCTTTAGACTATGCGATAGGAGCGATTTTTGGTCAGCGAATCGACAAGAAGTTGCATGTTATCCACTATGCAAGCAGAACCTTAGATGAAGCTCGAGGAGATATGCAACAACAGAGAAAGAGATGCTAACTGTCGTGTTCGCCATAGAGAAGTTTAGAAGTTATTTGGTGGATCGGAAGGTAACGAGTATACCGGATCATGCTGTCACTACGTCACATATATGCCAAGAAGGACACTAAACCAAGACTTCTTAGATGGATCCTCCTTATGCAAGAATATGACTTGGAGATAGTTAACAAAAGGTATCGCGAATGGAGTAGAAGCCCATCTCTCAGCGACGAATTGATAGCCCGCGCACCAGTGAATGACTCCATGCCTAAAGAACAGCTTATGTCTGTAGGAAGTTTAACTCAACCCGTGACTCGACATGGCCACTCGAGTGAGTTACTATAAATCACCCTGGTACGCAGACTTAGCAAATTATAAGGCAACTGGCCATAAACATATGCACCTTGGTGCATTGCTAGGAAAAAGCTATATAGAGATGCAAATCACTATTTCTGGGACAAATATTACCTTTACAAAAGGTAATATTTGTAAAGGTATTTATATAGAGATAGAATCAGGAGAGGATTCACAAGAGCAAGTGACAATGGAGAACCCACAGTGATACACACCTGAGATAGAGATCTAGAATGTATAACTCGGTGAGGTTATAACGAAAGGCGAGAGAGACTCGGCGACTCTCGGATATAACCAGAACGAGGGGTGGAGTGATGATCTGGGGATGGCTCAACCCAAATGACACGGAAAGGAGAGAAAATGGAAGGATAGCGACACGTAAAGTATGGATGCTTTCATGATACAGCTAGCTGGACAAGGATTCCGAGCAACGACTCGAGGAATGCTTGGCGGAGGAATGATTCTAGAGCTACAACTACTTGAAAACGAAGGAGAGAAAATATCTCAAAGGGGTTTAGATTAAAGGTAGGTTAACGTTATAAAGGAGCGTCTTATGCCTTTATATAGGCTTACATTTGGGTTCTCTACTTAATGAAATAAGGCAACGCTTTACAAGCTATAGCGGGCCATAAAGACAAAAACCAATAAGAAAGGAAAAGTCTTGATAGCGAGCTTCCTTGGGATAGGATCACGGCCCAATATTTGTCCAGCTCACCGTGAATGTTTCCAAGTGAACGGATATTCGGTTAGGCCATGATGCGCTGGTTCTCAATGCCTCATTATAAAACCTCCCCGATAAACCACTTTGGGATAAACACGGGGTAAGGAAAAAAAATCTGAGTCTACCGAAGTCTTAGGGTGGCGTTATCCATTTGAGATAATGTGTGGCTTTAGACTATGCAATGGGAGCAGTTTTTGGTCAGCGAATCGACAAGAAGTTGCATGTTATCCACTATGCAAGCAGAACCTTAGATGAAGCTCAGGGGAGATGTACACAACAGAGAAAGAGATGCTGTTGTCAGTGTTGCCATAGAGAAGTTTAGAAGTTATTTGGTGGATCGAAGGTAACAAGGTATACGGATCATGCTCCTTCGTCACATATATGCCAAGAAGGACACTAAACCAAGACTTCTTAGATGGATCCTCCTTATGCAAGAATATGACTTGGAGATAGTTAACAAAAAGGTATCGAGAATAGGAGAGTAGCGAATCATCTCCGAGCAGCGAATTGATAGCCCGGCACCGATTGAATGACTCCATGCCTAAAAAGCAACATATGTCAGTAGGAAGTTTAACTCAACCCGTGACTCGACATGGCCACTCGAGTGAGTTACTATAAATCACCCAGTGCAGAGACTTAGCAAATTATAAGGAAGCTGGCCATAAACATATGCACCTTGGTGCATTGCTAGGAAAAAAGCTATATAGAGATGCAAATCACTATTTCTGGGACAAATATTACCTTTACAAAAGGGGGCGGAATAGTGTGTTTAGAAGATGCATTGCTGAAGTGAGAGGAGTCCTTGAACATTGTCACGGTTCCACGTCACAGGAGGGCACTTTGCCACTTTCAAGACAACTCGGAAAATCCTCCAAGCAGGTCTATGGTAAGCGATGTTTAAAGACACGAAGAATTTCATTGTTTAATGTGGCATGTGCGGGAGGATGGGCAATATAAGTAAGAGAAATGAGATGCCTCATAATCAAATCTTAGAGGTGGATGTATTTGATTGTTGGGGAATTAATTTCATGGGTCCTTTCAACCGCCCATATCTCATGGAAACAGCTACATCTTGGTAGCAGTTGATTATGTCTCCAAATGGGTCGAAGCAATAGCATCACCAACCAACGAAAGGTTGTCTTGAAGATCTTCAAATCAATCATTTTCTCCAGGTTTGGAGTTCCCAGAGTTGTGATAAGTGATGGAGGATCCCATTTCATCAATAAGCAATTTAAAAATCTTCCCGAAAAAACATGGGGTGAGACATAAGGTTGTGACACCTTATCACCCTCCAGACAAGTGGTCAAGTCGAAGTGTCCAATAAGCAGATCAAAACAATTTTAGCCAAAGTGGTGGGAACTTGAAAAGAGATTGGGCATCTAAACTTGATGCTTCTGTGGGCTTAGGGAGCATACAAGACCCTACAGGGACGAACTCCTTTTCAGCTACTATAAGGAAAATCTTGCCATCTATCTGCGGAGTTAGAGTACAAAGCCTCTGGGCTACAAAAATGTTAAATCTTGACCTCTTATCAGCTCAAGAAAAGAGGAAGGTAAGTTTGCAAGTTAGAGGAAATAAGACTTGATGCATCTGAAAGCTCAAAGGTTTATAAGGAAAGAACAAAAGCTTTCCATGACAAAATGATCCAACAAAAAGATTTCACTGCAGGAGATCAGGTGTTAAAATTCAATTCCGGACTCAAACTTTTCTCCTGGCAAGTTGAAGTCAAGGTGGTCGGCCCATTCCACATAAAAGAAGATCTTACCATATAGAGCAATCACCTTGTTGGACCCCTAAGAGGAGAGAATTCACTGTGAATGGACAGAGAGTCAAACCATATATAGCAGATCAAGGCATACATACGACACACCACTCGATGTGGGTGATGTTAGGCAAGCCTAACAAATGAAAGTCAAGCTAAGAGACTTAAAACAAGTTATTTTGGGAGGAAATCTCATGATTATCCCTGTAAATATTTTTTCATTTTAAGTTTTCTTAGTTTACGTGATTTTAATGTTTTCTATTTAGTGTTTTGATGTCTCGGGAAGTTTGGTGAGGTCGAGACAAGGAAATCCCATGATCGAAGTACATCACTCGAACACAGGACTCGAGTAAACCACTCGACCCCATGGTCGAGTGGCCCAGGTCTTCTATCTGAAAATCCTATTAAATCTAAACTTTTAATCTTAGCCGCTCATCTAACCTTATCCATTCCTCCTTACTACACCTACTCTTACTATAGTGCTCGAAGTTGATTAAAGTCACACTTTTTCCCTTTCTCATTTCGGATCTCGTTTAGCTCTTCTCACGAAAATTTTGATGTAGGTTTGAAAGACATCTTTGAATTCATTCCGAAAGATTCGTGAGTCATCATGTCTAGAAGAGGTCAATTTGTCCAGAAAACAGGGCAAACATCAGCTGCAACCATAGCACGAAACATGATGCGAGCTTGGAGAAATCCCTACCTTAGAAGATGAATCTCATGACAACGAAGCCCAGACTATGCAAGGCTTCCATGACGAGGAAGGAGAAGTGGTCAGAGCTCTAGAGCTGTCACGCGGAGCGAGTCGAAGAAGTTATTGAAAGAGAGTAGAAAGAAGGAACAAAGGAGCAACAACCATTACATCAGAGGAAACGGAAGATAACTCCATTACAGCCCTAAAGTCAATGAGGTTTCACAGAACAAGATATCCTCATCTCGTGACAATGGAAGCCCCGGGGAATCACGAGAAGAGGTGACAAGCTTACTCAGAGCAGCCAATCTCCAAGTCCTCATGACTTACCACTTCCCGCTTCTAAAAACAAGACATGCCAATTTCTGTAACCTATGAAGGTAGCCGTCGCTGACCATAGGAGCATGATTACGGATGGCAGTCACAAGTTTATCTACTTGATGGTGGATGGGATCACTCATACATCGAGTTTCAAGGCAGATCAATCGCGTTGTTTGAATTTGAGGAAGGTTTGGGAATGAAGCCAGATTACAACAACACTAAGCTTATGAAGTTGTGGAAAACTCTGGGAGGAAGAACACCCTTCAAGACTTCTCGGTGAAGAGCTCCGACACAAAGGAATCCTTTTCAGGTAGTTCCCCCGAATCGTGGCAAGTACCATTTATTTAAGAAAAATACCGGTGCGGTTAATGACCAAGAACTGCAAATGATGGATTCAGCTCTGAAAGACTTCATTCTATATGCTTCATTTGAGGATATGGAAACAGGATTATCATGGAAGGAGATAGGAATGGTGCTGGGAATGCTGAAATCCTAGTCATAAATCTTACCTCATACAAGGCATATGCTTCTAAACTCCACGGGATGAACAAAGAAGGAGACATCACCATAGGGGGATTGGTAGCGCCCATTTTACTCCGCCTATGGGATAGACCTGACCATGAGTGTCGAGTCTGAACCTCAATGGTTGAGGCGTCGCTCATCTTTAAAGCTCTCGATACTAGGCCCGAGTATGGTTGATGACCAATATGTCTACAACTTCTCGCACTTCGATGAAGAAAAGCCCAAAGTCCTCCTACCATTCCAAGAAATGCAAAAGCTCACTTTGAAGGAGACAGCGTTGAATTTTGTCCCACCTCTTCACCTCCTTTTACATGACTAGAGTCCAGAGAGATGTTGTGGTGGAAGTGAAGAATCTATTCCTCAGCTCGAGAGGTATGATTTCGATGAGGAAGTTTGCACCAACTTGGGAATGGTGAGTAAGAAGTTGACCTTATCTAGGCGATGGTCTAAATGGCAAGACAAGACCATCAAGAAACTTAAAGGCAAGGTGTCAAAGAACTTACCTCATCGGTGAACGACCGACAACAAGTGTTAGGGAATTGCAAATTAGAACCCTAACCACCCGTTTACCCTCCACGCAGAAGCATGGCAGAGGACTCACTCCTTCACCCATCACCAACGCCACGCAAGCTCGAGTCAACCAAGACGTCGATCCTCAGTTGAAGACAGCGTGGGGAGAAGGGTTTATATCCAAACCCCAACTTCAGAAGAAGATGAACAGCCCCACTTTCAGCCCACTCGACCGGTTCAATCGAGTAGACTACTCGAGTCGGCTTAGAGGAGACCTACCATCCGACGTCCAGCTATTGATGAAGAAGATCAATCAGACCCAAACTGCCTCACTCAACGTAGACCTTCAAGGAAGCTCACTCGACCTAGTCACTCGAGTCAGCCAGCCGAGTCCTCTTACACCCACGATTCCGTGGATGACTACCTCGATTCCTACTTCTTCAGCCGCGAATGAGGTACCACACCCTTACCCTTGTAAGGCAACTGGCCATAAACATATGCACCTTGGTGCATTGCTAGGAAAAAGCTATATAGAGATGCAAATCACTATTTCTGGGACAAATATTACCTTTACAAAAGGGGGGCAGATAGTGTGTTTAGAAGATGCATTGCTGAAGTGAGAGGAGTCCTTGAACATTGTCACGGTTCCACGTACGGAGGGCACTTTGCCACTTTCAAGACAACTCGGAAAATCCTTCAAGCATGTCTATGGTATTACGATGTTTAAAGACACGAAGAATTTCATTGTTTAATGTGACGCATGCCAGAGGATGGGCAATATAAGTAAGAGAAATGAGATGCCTCATAATCAAATCTTAGAGGTGGATGTATTTGATTGTTGGGGAATTAATTTCATGGGTCCTTTTTCAAAAAATTACTTTTTCAAAAAAAAATTACTTTTTCAAAAAAAAAGTTAAGGCTATTCCGAAGCAAACGGCTCTCGGTAAAGAATAATCAAATCCGTTTATAGCTGATGCTTTGCTCAAAAGCATGTTGGATGTATAGACATCCAGATAAGTTAATCAATGTATATTCTAGTAGACTCTGTATCTTATGTACCTTATTTACTACTTGTAATATCCCGACGAAACTAATAATCTACAGAGTATAGCTGTATGAAAAGACTATGTATCTAAGAAGTCAAGATCGCAACACCAAGAAAATGGGACCCACCTCCGACATATGGGACCCACTTATACACCCCGCAAGCACTCAAAACGTCAGCAATGACGTAAGCAAAATGTAGGCACCACTACTGGGACTGACACGTAGCAACACTGCTTGGCAGCAATGATACTAAGCAAGCACCCAACTTCCCCTATAAATACTCAACTCTACCATCGGAGGAAGCCTGGCGATTTCTCGCTTTAACTTTCTCTCTACTAAATCTCTCTACTCTTTGTAATCTCTTACTTAGCTCTTGTAATCAAAGTTTTAATAAAAATTACTTTTTTCAAAAACCAACGTCTACGCTAGTAAGTAAATCTAAATCTGGACAACGAGAACCCCGAGTCTTCGGACAATATTGGCACCTTCGACTTATTGTGTGGTTGCACTTCTCAGTATTTGTCCCCCTCATTCGTCGATAGTATCTCGGTTTTATCAAAAAAAAAAAAAAAAAAAAAAAAAAACACTCAATAATGAGGTTATCTTAACACCTGATAGCAATATCAAAGTTAAGGCTATTCCGAAGCAAACGGCTCTCGGTAAAGAATAATCAAATCCGTTTATAGCTGATGCTTTGCTCAAAAGCATGTTAGATGTATAGACATCCAAATAAGTTAATCAATGTATAAGTTAATCTCGGTTTAATCAACGTATATTTTTGATACCACTACAGTAATTTTTTTATGGTATCAGAGCTCTTGTGAATCCTCTCCTGATTCTATTTCTGGGACAAATATTTACTTTTTTTTTTTTTGAAAAAGTAATTTTTATTTTCAAAAAAAAAAAAAAAAAAAAAAAAAAAACAACTAATAATGAGGTTATCTTAACACTTGATAGCAATATCAAAGTTAAGGCTATTAAAACAAGCGGCTCTCGGTAAGAATAATCAAATCCGTTTATAGCTGATGCTTTGCTCAAAAGCATGTTGGATGTATGAACATCCGGATAAGTTAATCAATGTATATTCTAGTAGACTCTGTATCTTATTTACCTTATTTACTACTTTTAAAATCCCGAAGTAAACTAATAATCTACAGAGTATAGCTGTATGAAAAGACTATGTATCTAAGAAGTCAAGATCGCAACACCAAGAAAATGGGACCCACCTCAAGCATATGGGACCCACTTATACAGCAATGACACTCCAAAACGTAAGCAATGGCGTAAGCAAAATGTCGGCACTACTAAAGGGCGACACGTAGCAACAACTGCAGCGCAAGCAATGACATAAGCAAGCACCCAACTTCCCCTATAAATACTCAACTCTACCATCGAGGAAGCCGAGCGATTTCTCGCTTACTTTCTCTCTCTACAAATCTCTCTACTCTTTGTAATCTCTTACTTAGCTCTTGTAATCAAAGTTTTAATAAAAATTACTTTTTTCAAAACCACGTCTCACGCTAGTAAGTAAATCTAAAATGCGGACAACGAGAACCCCGAGTCTTCGGACAATATTGGCACCTTCGACTTATTGTGTGGTTGCACTTCTCAGTATTTGTACCCTCATTCGTCGATAGTATCTCGGTTTTATTAAGCATCAAAAATATTTTTTTTTTATGGTATCAGAGCCAAATCATTTTAAAGTTTTTGCACAAATTTTCATTTGAAACGTTTCCTAAAACAAAGGCACCACCACTCAAATCAACCTAAACTCTCCTAGCCAGATCCTCACCCTTCTATCGAGCCACTGTTGCTTTGAGGTGTTCGGGCCGCAAGTCCTAAAGGCAGTAAGACCGTTAGCAAGCCCCAGTTAATGTCAACATAGAATTGGTAAGTCTCTCTCTAGTATGTGTTTAAGTAAAATTTAAGTCATGGCGTCCTCATTTAGAAAGCTTTTCAAACCGAAATATGCTGCATCTACATCTCATACTACAATTAACTCAAGAGAGATTATGAAAAAAATAACAAACTTTAATCATGAATTATCAAAAAATAAACTACCACATGTAAACCCAGAAAATATTTATCAAATTGGAACTTTTGACTTCAGAACAGCTTATGCAATAAAAAGAACATGAACAAACCTTATCTTTACAAAATGAATTCGAAGAAATCAAATTATTATCCTCAATCGCCCTTGATAAATATAAACAAAAAGGATTTAATTATCTCCATTTTGGACTAGTTCAAATAGCAATCAAACCCTTATCAAGGAATGGTATTGATTCACCAATACTTATGCTATTAAGAGATAAAACTTTATTAAAATTTGAAGATTCGCTCCTTGGAGCAGTTCAATCAAACTTATGCAACGGAGCAATTTATTTCAATTGCGCCCCTAATTTTCAAGTAAGTTTACATGATCCAACGATACTAAATACGCTGGTATTAAATGTTCACTTACCTGAAATTAAATTTGAAAAATAATAGACACGGATATCTATTGCTATATAGAATCTATTTTAAGCAATCAACCTCTGAATTTAACCCAAGATGTCTACTACAAGATAATAAAGGAGAAACTACCATATTAGCAGTTAACAAAGAAGACATTCCAAGTGCTACCTATGCACCTAAACAATTAAAATGGGATGAAATAACCATTCCAGATCAATGGAAAATTGAGATTACTCAACCAATAAGGAATTTTGAACAAAGAAATATTTCAAGAATAATCGAACAAAAAAGCGGAAAAATAATATTACAATTTGGTTCATTTAGAGAACCAGCACCTCCAAGAATAAGTTCAGTATTATTCCGGGCCTTCTTGTTCTTAGTTTCGATCTAAAAAATCGAGTACAGACTCAGAAGTTGAAAGTGTCAATCAAAACGATAATCAAGACATTAAATTTAAAGCACCTATTGCTGAACCAAATAACGACCTATATACGACATCTCCTGCGCATTCAGATTTTAAATCTATTAATATAATTACAAAAGAATATGCAATCAATAAACAATATATCAAAGAAGATTTCTATTCAAAAAAAAGTAATGATAAGAGAAACTGGTATTTCAATACGTTTTCTAAAAAACAAACAATAGAATATAGAGAAAAATGGTATAATTGTATGCTATTAAAAGAAATAGACATTCCATTTTTTATATGGTTTGAAACATATTCAATAGCGTATAACATAGATTACCCATTTAAAACAATTAATACAAGCTCATCTTTAGGACAATTATGGGAACAAGTAGATGGATCTAAAACTAAATCAATACATCCCCCGTTAAAAGATTTAAAAATAAATACACCAAATAGACAAATTATAGCTACACCATTTAAAACTGGTGCAAATAAAGACGATAAAGAACCCGTCTTATTACAAGATATTAAATCTATTTATCAACAAAATAACTATCAAAGTCAAATATTACATACAATATCAAAACAAGTAGATCAAATAGATCATAAATTAAATATGAATGAATATAATAAATTAGAACAAAGTATGCAACATCCTTTTTCATCTACATCTACACCTATATTTAAACCTATAAATAGACAAGTAATATTTCCTGAAAATGAAATATTAAAATCAATCGCATCTAGATTAGCAAATTTAGACAAGGGTAAAGGAATCAACAATATTGATGAAAACGATAATGAATCAATTCAATCCTCTACTCAATCCGATAATGATAATCAAGAAATAAATCGTATAAGAAATAAAATAAGATCAAATAAACCTTATTATAAAAGACATACTCCACCCGACTTACTATATGAAGAACAATATAATCAAAATAGAAATGTATACACTGGAGATGGTATATATGAATGGAATATAGATGGCAAATCGGAATACCAAATTATGTCTGTAATTACAAGAAATGGGAATGGCTTCTATATCCTATAAAGCTAGAGGTAATTCTGATAAACAAGCATGCGTATTATTAATAACTGGTTTCTTTGGAGCTTTAAAATATTGGTGGGATAACTAAGCTAGGCCGTACTTTACTCAAGATTCAATAATTAATCATGTAGAAATAAGAAAAAATAGAAGATAATGGCGGTTTCATTGAAGAAGTAGAACATCAAAATGCAGTAGAAGTCTTAATTCATACAATAACCATGCATTTTGTAGGAAATCCTCCTAATGAAGAATCCGAAAGTAAAAAAATAATTTTAACCAAGTTAAGATGGCCTACTTTGGGCGACTTTAAATGGTATAAGGCTATTTTTATAACTAATATATTTCAAAAGAAAAGATTGTAATCAACCTTTTTTGGAAAGAAGCGATTTATTTCGAGGATTACCATCTTTTTTCGCTGAAAAAATGATCAATAAATTAAAAGAATATTCTGGTGGACAACCTGTCCCTTGGAATACAATAACATATGGCCAATTATTAGCATTTGTTAAAAAAGAAGGATTAGCTTTATGCCAAGAACATAAAGATAAAAAACGAAATGATAAATTCAAATTTAAACAAACAATGGGTTAGTTTTGCGAACAATATGGATATTCAAGACTTAATCCACCATCAAGAATTAAATGCATTAAAACACAGGCATAATAGGTCAAATAATATTAAGTATTATCAAAAATCAAAACATTACCAAAAACCTTTTAATAATAAAAATTCTTCAAACTATCCTAAACAAAAAGAATTTTCAAAAAGAAACCATTCAATAAATACAATAAATTTAAATCTACTAATAATCTAGTTTGCTTGGAATTGCAAACGTCCCCGGACATAGATCCACGGATTGCAAAATAAAGAAAAAAAATAAGCGAAAATATTCCAAGATCAACCTGATATCCAAGAAAAATTAACAAAATTATTAATATCAGAATCTGAATTATCAGAAAATGAGTCTTCTAATAATAATTCAATAAATGAGATAGAAAACTTAAGTGATTCTTCTCTTTGAATCACAAGAAATTTCTGATAATTTATGTAATTGTAACGTAATCAACGTAATAACTAAAGACAATAATAAACAATTCTTATTAGACATTATAGACAAAATAAATGATCCTAATATTAAAAGGGAATATTTAACAAAATTAAAAGATATCATATATCAAGAAAATCAATTAGCTACTCCTCAACCATTTAGTCTAAATAAAATATTTGAAAAATATCCAACTCAAAGTTTATTTAAACAAGTAACAACTGGTGAATTGCAACATGAAGTTAAACAACTGAAAACGCAAGTAATAGAGTTACAAATACTGTTTAATCAACAGGAGTGAAAACAATTACAAGTAGGCTGCTCGTCTATCTTTAATAGAAGTCACCAAACCTTAATCAAGCATCTTCAAGCAATAAAAATTTAGAAGATAATGATACTCACTTAGACCCAAAATGAAGAATATATAAACAACATTAATAAAATAAATTATCAAAAGTGGTATACTAAGATTACATTACATATAGGACATGATGCCAAAATTCGTACGATAGCATTACTAGATTCAGGTGCAGACTATAACTGCATTAGAGAAGGTCTTATACCTACTAAATTTTATGAAAAAAACCACTTGAAGCCTATAGCGGCGCCAATGGAAGTAATTTAAAAGTAAAATATAAATTACCATACACAAAAATCTGTAATCAAGGATATTGTTTTAAAAACCAATTTATCCTAGTTAAAGATTTAACACAAGATAATAATAGGAACACCATTCTTTACTCAAATTTATCCTTTTAAAGTATCCGAATATGGTATAACAACAAAAGTTGTAGGGACAAAAATGTTATTCAATTTTTGTTACCTATAAAAACCAAAGAAATATTAGAACTCCAACAAAATACAATACAAAAAGCAATTAACTTAATAAATGGAAAACATAAACATATTCAATATTTACGGGATGAAATTTCTTACAAAAAAAATAGATGAACAATTAAAATCTCCCTATATAATTAACAAAATAAAAACTATTGAAAACAAATTAATCGAACAAGTATGTTTCTGATCTACCCAATGCATTTTGGGAGCGAAAAAACAACATCCGATTAGTCTACCTTATATAAAAAAGATTTTAATGAGAAACTTATACCAACTAAAGCAAGACCTATTCAAATGAATAAAGCATTGCTAGAACAATGTCAAAAAAAGAAATACAAGATTTATTAAACAAAAAATTAATTCGACCATCCAAGTCACCTTGGAGTTGTGCAGCATTTTATGTTAATAACGCAGAGAAAAAGGAACGTGGAGTACCACGATTAGTTATAAATTACAAACCATTAAATGATGTATTACAATGGATTAGATATCCAATACCCAATAAAAGAGATCTATTAAAAAGATTATACAATGCAAAAATCTTTTCAAAATTCGATATGAGAAGCGGATTTTGGCAAATACAAATTTAACGAAAAAGATAAATATAAAACAGCATTCACGGTGCCTTTTGGACATTACGAATGGAATGTAATGCCATTTGGACTTAAAAATGCACCATCTGAATTCCAACATATTATGAATGATATATTCAATAATTCTTCACCATTATTCTATAGTCTATATTGACGATGTCTTAATATATTCAACGTCAATAGACCAACACTTTAGCCATTTAAACACATTTTTAAATATAGTAAAAAATAACGGATTAGTCTTATCAAAACAAAAAAATGAATTTATTTCAAACAAAAATCAGATTCTTAGGACATAATATATATCAAGGAACTATGACACCCATATCAAGATCAATAGAATTTGCTGATAAATTCCCCGGATGAACTAAGAGAGAAAACTCAATTACAAAGATTCCTAGGATGTCTGAACTATGTTTCAGATTTTCTACCTAATCTAAGAAAAACTATTCAACCATTATTTCAAAGACTACAAAAAAATCCTAAACCATGGACAAATCAACATACTAAGTTAGTACAGCAGGTTAAATTGCAAGTAAAAACCTTACCATGTCTGTCTATTCCAAATCCTGAAGCTAATATGATAGTTGAAACTGATGCTTCGGAAATAGGTTATGGAGGAATTCTGAAACAAAAACTATCAGAGTTTAGCCAAGAGTCTATAATACGTTTTCATTCTGGAGTCTGGATAGGACCCCAACAAACTTATTCAACAGTTAAAAAGGAAGTACTTTCCATAGTTAATTGTATTTCAAAATTTCAAGATGATTTAATCAACAAAAAATTCTTATTACGAGTTGACTGTAAGTCAGAAAAAAAAATATTACAAAAAGATGTTAATTGCCTGGTCTCTAAACAAATATTTGCCCGATGGC